>JAUZST010009732.1:0-12803 GCA_034779995.1 Parotocinclus haroldoi | reverse complement strand
ACAGACACACACACACACACACACACACACATACAGACACACACACACACACACTCTCACACACACACACACACACACACACACACACACACACACACACACACACAAGGACACACACACACAAGGACAGAAGGACACACAAAGACACAAGGGAACACACAAGGGAACACGTGCACAAACTCAAACACACAAGAACACACACGCGAGAATACACACGTGCACATGCGAGAACACGCTCACACGCAAGAACACCTCCCCCACACGCACACACGCAAGAACACACACACGCGTGCGAGAACACACACTCATTATCTTACCAAAGAACATAACATTCATAACATAACTATCCCTGTACTCCAAGATCACAATTATCACGTTTACTGGGCTGCAAATGATTGGCACGATGAACACGCAGCAGCAGACACTGGATCTCGATTGTCCCACAAAATCCCCAGATGTAAATCCTCTTGAAGGCATCCACAAAATCTGTCTGAGCTGTGCACTTATTTGATGCAAGAGTGGATAAACATTGATGTAGCCTACACCCAGAAACGTGTCCAGTCCATGACAAATCGAATGACAGCTGTTATTCATGCCCCTGGAGGTACAGCATGCTGTTGAATACGTTCCAGTCACAGGTGACTTGTTTTTCTCTCTGGAGCTTACAATACTGGCATAACTGATGGCACATATTCATCGAAATTCAAACTTTTATTAGGTTATTAATTAACACCAAATCAGGCAATGCAGCAACAATTTATTTTGGTGGTGGACCATTCTTAGTACTACAGTGACATGAAAGTTTGGACACTGGAATAGTTTATTACTGCTTCAGCACTAAGCTGGCAGAAACAGAAGTATGGCAACACTGACTTACTGAAATATTTAATAAACTGGACAAGTAGGAATAACCGTTAGCCAGGATTAATGATATAGCTAATCTATCGCAACCATTGTCATCAAATTGTTCTGCAGGTTCAATTCATCACTTTAATTCAATTATATTAGCGTTAAACACTGCTAAAGCATGAGAGTTTCACAAGCTTTTAAGCTTACCTTGACAACATTTGCTTTGTGTCTCTCCAGAACCTGAATGGTCTGAGCAGTCTTTGGGTCGATAATAAGGATGCTGGAATGGCATCCCTGTGCGATCAGGCCTTGCCAGCCCCTGTGAACAGAAAAAAATGAAAGATATGCCATAGGTAAACAGAAAACTGAGGGCGCATCCATCAACTCATACTACCTACTGAGCAGACTGTCAATTCAGAAGATTGAGCGGACTATTCTGACATTCTTTAAAAAGCATTAGTATTTGATTTGGGATGCAGCCTGATAGAGAGTTCTGAAAGAATTTCACACTCAAGAGGTCCCTGCACTATTGTCTCAGAATTCGTATGCACCTTTCCCAGCAGGACAAAGCCAGATCAATATGCTAAAAAAAATATAATACTGACATGAAGGTCAAGCCCAATTCGCCTATGCTACATAGACAAAACTACTGGGAAATCTACACCTACCTACAGGAATTTTTTTGATATCCCATTTTAAATCCACAAGCATTAATATGGAGCTGGCCCCAATTAGCATATATAACAACTTCCACTCTTCTGGAAGGATTACTACAAGTTTTTGGAATGTGTATTTTCATTGTTGCAGAGAAACTTCCAATGTCTAAACAAAATCATGAGAACCTTTTTAGAGTTGTATCTCAGTCATTTGGTGTCAGGATAGCTGTCTGTTAAGTTCTGCTAAAATAAACCATGTTTAATAATGTCATATATGTTTTGATATATAATATCATAATTTAAATAGTGATGTTAACATTGTCAACAACCAAAAGGTGAGCTCTCTCTAGCAAACAGGAAGGTGTATCTGGATGGCCCAGGTAAAGATGATACTTACAGATCAGTAGACATAGACCTAAAGATACACGACCATATTAACAGAAATACTACACAGTGATACATTTATTTCTAAATGTATTTAGGCTATTAAATGTTCTTTACACAACACTCACAAATATTAGGGAATATTTAATTATGGGATATTTCATTCAAACATTCTATTTGCCATACTGCATTTTATATTGAGTTCTATGCAAATTAACTGCAAGTGTAAGGGAATCTATTTTAAGAAAATATAATATTATGGTATTTTCGTCTGATCTTAGGATACCATACAAGTACTTAAAACACCATTACATTTAAAGCCTGTGTGGCTGACTATGGTTCTATTATTTAATGAATGATTATTGGATCTAGTGGCGGTTTTGCAAATAGTGACCAAGTTTTGCAAAGTGACAAATTTAGCAAATTCATAGTCTGTAACTAAAAACTCTGCGACTTGTCTTTAGATGTGAGCGTTAGACTATAGTCTAATTTTCAAAGTCTTTCCATAGTTTTAGAATTTGTAATTCGCTACGCCTGTTCCAAGTTGACTTTGACATGGCCTTGTTTGTCTCCGTTATGTGCATGCCACAAACTGTCTGGTCAACAAACTTCCAACACCCTCCTTTTGCATTTGTTAGTCAACGTTATGCTATCAATCAACGTCAAAAGTAAATTCAACTCAGCCCATGCCAACCCATGCCATGAAGCTACAAGAGTACAGTTACTGTGCTGATGTCATTGCTAAAGGAGGTTTGGGAAGCTGCAGTTTTGACAGTTTTGAATCAGCATAGCACTTTTTATGCACTACACACCTCTGCACTCATTAGCCCTGCTCTGTAACATTACATTGTCTTTTTTTGTTGCCAGTGGTTTAGACATTAATGGCTTTCTGCTGAGTTCTTTTGAGGGCACAGCAAATTTACACTGTTACACAAGCTCTAGACTGACTACTTTACATTGTATCAAAGTGTCACATCTTTAGTGGTGTACCAAGAAAAGATATAATAAAATAGTTACTAAAATATGAGGGGTGTACTCACCTTTGTGACATACTGTACTTCTATTGTGCATTAGATTCAGTAGAACCTTAAACAATTATGCGTCACTTAACACTAAGCAATGCAATACTGCAGTGTACCAATATTGCCTAAACAGCTAAAACACTGCAGTGTATCCCATACATATTGGTTTACTAAATATCAACATTTACCTTTTCTTTATATTGTGGATAAAATCTTATCTTACTGTTAAGGCGCAAGCAGTGCACTGACTCAATCAGCCCCTCCATAAGCAAAGCATGTACTAGCAACCTTTTTTATTTTTCTAAGCTTTTTTTTTTTAACTATGCACATATCGCACTTCAAGACAAGGAGCAATTCACAGAGCAGACATGCCTCTATGGGCATTTGCAGTTACATGTAGAAAATACTGCAACAACATGAGCATCAAGTATAAATGCCTGTATTTTATGCACATTTCTACGTTATTTTATTGAATATTTCATTTATTTGCACTATTGTCCCAACTGTTAGTATTATATTCTCTATATTATTCTCTACATACTATTATATTATAATGACATTACATTGTTCTGTATTATTTTATTTCTTATTTTTAATATGTTCTCTCATAATAGTTTACATATAAAACTATTATAATAAACTAATTAATTAGATTTAGTTTCATTCATACGAATATCCTCTAGGCCATACAAGGAGGTTGGGTCCCTTTGTGACTCTTGGTCCGGCCAAGGTTTCTTCTTTATAATGTTGATCACTTCCAGTTTCACCCCAGGCATGCTCAGTTTGGGATTGGGTTTAAATAATGAGCGAGAGAAAAAAAAAAAGTAAAATCTGTTTGACACGATGCTCCATCGTAAAAAAGCACTATAGAAATAAATATGACTTAGACTTCAAACAAGTCAAACAGTCTCTCACAGACATTCTCAGGCAGACAGTATTTCCTCTTATATTTGTGATACAAGCAGATGCAATATATCAGAGATATACAAGAGCAGATAGCACAAAGTGTGCAGAAATTATGGTGTGCATAAGCCTGCACAGAGGCAGTTCTTGTTAGTGTCCTGTTGTGTAATAAAACTTTCTGCACCAGAGGCTGTTGTTACAACAGCAATTGTATCTGGGAAAGCAATATATTTACTTATCCAGAGTGACTGACAACTGATACAGTCTTATAATCTTACAATTGTGGGTTAAGGGGCTTGCTCAAGGACCCTGCAGTTGCAGCTTGGCAGAGGTGGGATTAGAACCCTGGACTTTCTGAACTTACGAATTGTTCAGCCACACTCAACCTGTTCATTAATAAGAAGACTGCATTATGATCCACCAAATCCCAGATACATACGTTTTGCACACATTCCTAATTTGCAGTTTGTGTTAATTTAGCCATACTCAGCAAAAGCCCCGTTATTCAAATAAGAGCGCACATACACTCCCCAGACACTTTCTTAGGTACGTCTGTTTAACTGCAAGTTAACACAAACATCTAGTCAGCCATTCACATGGTACCAATTCATGCATTTATACATGGTCAAGATGATCATCTGAACGTAAACTGAGCAGCAGAATAAGGAGAAAGCTGATTTAAGTGTTAGACAGGTTGGTCTGACGGTTCATTCATGACCATCTCCAGTTTTTACAAAGAATAGTCCGTTCAAATCTCGGGGTGAAAATGACTTGTTGATGCCAGAGGTCAGAAGAGAATAGCCAGACTAGGTCACTCTGCTATAATGGCAACAGTTACTCAAATAATCATTCGTAATAATCACTTCATGATGAATAATAATCACTGCAACAATCACTTGTTCACCAGGTGCCACTCCTGTCAGCTACAATGGGCACCTTAATGATAATTATACAGTGTTTAAACATCACAGTCTACGTGAGAATTTATTTCTGATCGTGTCTATCGCATTTATTAGGAATGTGTACCTAATAAAATTGATTGTTTATGAGACTCAGTCCAGTTTAGGGAGTCTGAAAGACAGAAACCAACCCTGAACAGTGTGCCAGTCCACCGCAGGGCACATACAGTACATGAGCACAGACTCAGTGGCAGTTGGTCTAATGCATGTACATGGAGCATGGGAGGAAACCAGAGTATATAGAGGAAGCCCACACAGATATGGCGAGGTCATGCAAAATCACACGCAGTCAAGGAGCAGGACAGGACTCAAAGCTAGGTCTGAGTCAAATTAAACACTCATAAACAGTAACACCCTGACGTGATTGTAAAATCTCTGTTAATAGCCTCAGATCTAACTAGCATGTCAGTGTCACAGGTGCACTGAAAATGGACCACGACTTGTGATGGTCCTGTAATAAATATGAAGAGGAGGTGCCTTATTGTGCACAGCATCCGATTAGTTATAGTTATAATCACAATCAGTACAGTACAGTATTCGTATACCTTACACTGTTTCGTCTGTATATTAAACGCAATAGATGACTGAATACAAGGTCGTATAAGTGCAACGCATATCAGCCGACAGTGTGTTTGCGTTTTGTTAAATGTTTAAACATCTTGATGAACCTGCAGCAAAGGTAAAGCAGAGACTGACAGCGATATGAACAAGAGCAAAGGCTAACCGGTTAGCCACAATAGCTAATGCTACTCACCAATCCACAGCCGTTTTATTTTGCAAGCTCAGAGACCCAGTCAGTGTCCGAGCGGCAAGCTTAATGTTGACTGTGTAAGGAATCATGGCTATTGCACCTTCATGGAACTAAGTAAATATTTTGGCAATAAACAAAATGAATTTTTGTCAGGTAGGTTTATAAACAGGAAGCAAGTCAAGTGCCTTAATGATTGTGTTCCGGGCGGAGAACTGGCCCTGTCACTGTGGTTCCTAGGTCAATCAACAGCACAAAGCCAATGCTGTCGTGGCCATAAGTTTTGAGAAAATTTTGGCTTTCACAAAGTTTGCTGCCACAGTCTTTTTTGTCGTGTAATATGGTATAATGAAGTACACATAAGAATTCCATATGTTTTTTTAACTTTTTATTGACAAATGCTTCCAGTTTAAGGAAAGAGATTGAGGAGAGAGAGGAGTTCCCTGGCCCTAGAATCGACATTTAAATGTTGTTTTGGCACAGAGGAACTTAGTTATGACTTTTGCTTTGTGACATGGTGCTCCATCATGCTGGATCGTTAGGAGAAATTCTTGGTGGTTGTTTTGATGCCATTCTTTATTTAGTGATTATTTAGTGATCTTATGTCAAATTTTTTGAGTGAAAGCATAGACGATGTTTCACTGAGGATTCAGTGACTAGTGAAATCAGCTGTCTTGTTTCGTCATTAACAATATAGTGGGATTAGCACAGCTCCAGGACAGCATCAGCTTTAATCAGTGAAATGCAATTAAAGGTTCTGATTATGGGAATGGAAAACCATTTCTTTGTGAACCATGGGATGGCACCTATGAAAGTGTAAATATGAAAGTAACCGAGATGCTTCTACTGCTTCTGTATGACTTTGTATCATATTGTGTGCATATCATATGCGTGGCTAAAACCACTGAGGTCAATAATAAGAAGAGTGCCGGCATGCTTTTGGCTATATAGTGTAGTTTACCATCTGTTAAAAAAGCTATAAAGACTGAGCACAGTAGCATATGCTTATGAACATATCATTTATTAGTAACCAGAAAAAATATTTCCAGCAGGTTTGGGGGACAGATGGGTTGGTGGCATGGGGTCCATGATAGCGTCTTTTCGCCCTTGGTTTGGAGCACCTGGTGTGTACTTCTCTAGGCTCGGAGGCATCTCGAATGGACCGAATGGATTTTTCCAGAACCGCACTGCATTTATCAACAAGACAATGCAAAACAATTCAAATTAGAGAAAATTGGGACTAAAATATGGAAATCCCCTCAAGTCTTTTTTGATGAACATTGATTTTAAAGATTTCAGTACTTTTCTTACATTTGTTGAGAAAGTTGAGACCCTCTGCTCATCTTTGCTCAGCAAAGCTCAGCCTTCCTTGGATGCTGCGTTTGGACCAAATCATGATTAAAATCACATGTTGACATCACTTGTTTGAAATCACATCATAAACAGAATTTCTTACCTTATTTCTAGGCCAAATGTTGCCTCATTCTCAGCTGTTTTGAAATGTGTTGCAGACTTGAAATGAAGGATTGGGTATTTAATAACGAATAAAATTAAGTGAGCTAAATTAGTTTTTTTTTACATGGCAGCTCTCCAGAAAAAAGAGATAATCATCTGGTACTCCCTTCTTAGTTATATTAAACACATCAGCTGTATCGAAGTAGATAATTACAAAACATCAACTCTAAACATCCATTACTTATTCCAACATTGTTCATTTGTTCTTCTCACATAAATCAGTTTCGGAAGACAATTCGTTAATTTGGATGAAGTAATGACAGGAATATGTGGGTGTAATTCTGACTGTTAAATAAATCAAATGCTAAACAATATTAAATATGAAATACAGTAAAATATAAATTATACATATAATTATAATGCTTTTATTTAGGTAACATATAGCTAGATATGTAACACAGCAGAGAAGCTAATAAACTAGCCTGAATGTTTCGTATGGAATCTGATACCTGATGATTTTCAACCCAGACTAGGCTAACCAAACTCCATAGTCTGACCTAGATAAAATAACAGTGATCAATAAATATATTAAACATTCTGCTATTTAATAAATAGGATTGTTATTATTAATTAATAATTACATATTTTTGAGCCAACATGCTAGTATTTAGTCAGCCACTGATTGTGCTAGTTCTCCTACTTAAAATGAGAGAGGTCTATAATTTTCATTATAGGTACACTTCAAATATTTGTAAATTATGGTGGAAAATAAGTATTTGGTCACCCAAAAACAAGCAAGATTTCTGGTTCTCACAGACCTGTAACTTCTTCTTTAAGAAGCTATTTTGTCCTTTGTATTAATGGCTGTTTGACCTTGTTATCTGTATAAAAGACACCTGCCCACAGCCTCAAACATGCTGGGAAGAGTGAATACAATATGCAAGCTGGTTAGTGTAAATAAATCAATTGTGGGAGCAATTGTAAGAAATGGAAGACCACACAAGATCATTGATAATTCTAGATCTGGGCTCCATGGAAGATCTCATCCCATGGGGTCAAAATAATCATGAGAACGGTAAGTAAAAATCCCAGAACTACACGGAGGGACCTGATGAATGCCCAGAGTAACAAAAGCTACCATCAGTAACACACTACGCAGAGAGGAACTCAAATCCTGCAGTGCCAGGCCCTGCTTAAGCCAGTACATGTCCAGGTCCATCAGAAGTTTGCCAGAAAACATATGGATGATCCAGAAGAGGATTGAGAGAATACACACCATGCCTACTATGAAGCATGGGGGTGGAAACATCATGCTTTGGGGCAGTTTTTCCTCAATGGGGACAGGACTGATCCATGTTAAGGAAAGAATGAATGGGGAAATGTATCGTGAGATTTTAAATCAAAACCTTATTCCATCAGTGACAGTATTGAAGATGGCTGGGTCTTCCAGCATGGCAATGATCCCAAACACACTGCTCGGACAACAAAGCAGTGACTCGGTTAAAAACATTTCAAGATCTTGGAGTGGCCTAGCCAGTTTCCAGACCTCAACCCCATACAAAATTTGTGGAGGGAGTTAAAAGTCCGCGTTGCAACAGCCCCAAAACACCAGGGATCTCAGAACTGTGGTGGGACAATGTTAACTTCTCAAACGTCATTGATTTGCACTGATGTGGTATTTACTCAACCACAAGGGGGTGTGCACCCACTTCGAGAACCATGGGGTTAAGGCAAAGGAATACCAATCTATAAAGTGCTGCTGTGGAGTTTGTGAGCCTTGAAGCAAACATTTAAATGTTTAGATTAGAGTTAACTATGCTGCAAAATTAGGGGATATATCAAAATGAAATATTCCCTTATTAAATATACCATAATTTTGTAAGCAGTGTATATACAGTGGGGAAAATAAGCATTTGATTCACTGATGATTTTGCAAGTATTCCCACATACAAAGAATTGAGAGGGCTGTATAATCACATACCAACCAGTAAAAGTTCTCACTGTCACAGACATGTTAGTATTTCTTTAATAAGCCCTCCTATTCTGCACTCATTTCCTGTTTCAACTCATTACCTGTATGAAATACACCTGTCCACACACTTAATTGTTCCAACTTCTCCACCATGCCCAAGACCAAAGAGATGTCTAAGGACAAAATTGTAGACCTGCACAAGGCTGAGATGGGCTACAGGACAATAGGCAAGCAGCTTGCTGAGAAGGCAATAACTGTTGGTGCAATCATTATGAAAGAAACACAAGATTACTGTCAATCTTCCTTGGCGTGGGCTCCATACAAGATCTCACCTCGTGGGGTAAGGATGAGTCTGAGAAAGGTCAGGAATCAGCCCAGAACTATATGGGAGGTCCTGACCAATGACCTGAAGAGAGCTGAAAACACAGTCTCAAAGATGACCCTTAGTAACACACTACGTTGTCATGGATTAAAATCCTGCAGGACACACAAGGTCCCCCTGCTCATGCCAGCAAATGTCCAGGCGCATTTGAAGCTAGCTAATGATGATCTGGATGATCCAAAGAAGGCATGGGAGAAGGTCATGTGGTCATATGATACTAAAATAGAGTTTTCTTGTATGAACTTCACTTGAGAACACCAAGAACACTGTCCCAACTGTGACAGGGGTGGAAACTTCATACTTCATACTTTGAGGGTGCTTTTCTGCAAAGGGGACAGGATAACTGTATCATAGCAAGATTTTGGCCAACAACCTCCTTCCCTCAGTAAGTGCATTGAAGATGGGTCATGGCTGGGTCTTGTAGCAAGACAATGACCTGAAACACACAGCCAGGGTGACTAAGGAGTGGCTCCGTAAGAAGCATATCAAGGTCATGGAGTGGCCTAACCAGTCTCCAGACCTGAACCTAATAGAAAATCTCTGGAGGGAGCTGAAACTCAGTGTTGCCCAGTGAAAGCCCCAAAATCAGCCCCAAAACCTTGCAGACAAAAATTTCTGTACCAAATATTAACTTCTTAGAACCGAGATACCACGGTATTAAATCAGGCAGAGAAATCTCTTCTCCAACCAGTTTAGACTATTTTTTTTAATTTTTAATTACATTTTCAGGAAATGTGTGTAAATAGAGCTGGACCTTTTACTAGGTTTTAATTTCAGACTGAAAGAAAAGAAACATGACCATTTCAAAGGAGTATGTCACCTGTCCCCTTTCTAACCCATTTTTCCCTTTACCTTAAAGTAATACCTGCAGTTCTGGCTCATAGTGCTTTTGCTGATCCTAACATTCATTACATGTTATTTTTGTTTTTCTTGGCTAAATCTCTTGGGAAAGTCATTGAGGCCTTAAATCGATTGATCCTCTTGAGTCGTCTGATTCAGATAGGTCCCTGTTACACACAGCCTTTTATTTCCCATGGTTCACCCCAGCAAAAGACACAGGTAACCAATATCTGACCTTACTGGTCATCCTACCCAACGTTCTGCGCACGTACACAAGATCTCGCTGCCAACTTTACTTGCTATTGTTCTGTTAATAATAGTGGTACCGCCTACACCCCTAGCTTTCTTACTTACTGACAGGGCTTCTTGGAATTTCTACCAATAAATTCACCAGAATGTATGGATATTTCCATATAGATACACTATTTTCCATCTTGAATGTATCAACACTTGTTAGCATTCAAATTCACCTCAAGGACTTTCACTCTTGCTGCATCTTCATTGTCTCAGTTACCTTGGCATAATTTTAATCTTGACCTAATTTAAAATTCTTATTTTTTTCCTGTCATCTTGTGAGTTACTACTGCTCTAATAAAGCTGTGTGTGTATTCTCTCTGCTCCTCTTGTTCACATGATCAATATATGCCTTTTATCAGGAGTTCTCCCCCATAAAAAAAAGATTGCTGATCGACCTTTTCTTAAGAAACCTATCCTGCTCATTGTGTCGCTTTCTAACTACATTCATTTCCTAGCCAACATTATGGCAGGAGTTGTCACCTCACAACTTAATGACTTGCTCAGTAGTAATTAATCTTAATGAGCCTTTTCAATATGGGCTTCACATTTTTCACAGCCCTGAGACAGATTTGCTCAGAGCTGTTAACGATCTCTTATGCTCCATTGACTCTGTTTTTCTTAACACTCTCATACTCCATGACCTTAGCACAGCTTTCTGTACAATTATCCATGATATACACCTACCTTACCTTTCATTAATGGGAATTGTTGGTTCAGCAGTTTGGCCTGTTACAAGTAATCTCTAAATCATTACTGCTTTAACGTTTGTGAACCAGTTTTCGGCATAAACATAACCCAAACCATCATCACATTTTCAAGTCAAGTCATCAGATTGTCATTTTAACCATGTACAGTGTAGTAAACTTTACACGTACAGTTCTCAGCCCTTCTTTTTTATGGTGTATACTCGACTTAATTTTTATTAGTGCTCAATGCACGTTTAAGTTCTACAGTTACAGGCTGTAATGTTCATTAAACTGTTCTCTAGTGGTCTGGGCCCCTACAGGACCACCACATATCAGGGTGGTGGATCATTCTCAGTACTGCCCTGGCACTAATGTGGTGGTGGTGTGTTAGTGTATGTTGCACTGATGAGTGGATTAGACACTAAGGTGCTGCTGGACTTTGAAATGTTGAATTGCTCCAAAACACATGCATGCAGATATGTAAATGAATACAATTGTGGCCTCATTAAACACTGGGATTTGCCACTAGAGAATGAAAACATCCCACTCTACCATATAACCTAAAAGGCTCTCCGAAACTTTCTTTTTGGCTGTATACCTCTTGGTGAGAGATTGTTGACCGGTAAACATTGCCTTTAAAACACTCTAAGACTGTTTGCCTTACTGTCACATTTTGAGCTCGTTTTGAATTTGATGCCTGCAACACATTCCAGAAAAGTTGGGACAGAGGCAACAAAAAACTGGGAAAGTTAAGGAATGCTCAAAAACATCTGTTTAGAACATTCCACAGGTGAGTGTCATGACTTGGTAGTCGTTCACAAGCAGGGATGGAGTGAGATTCACCACTTAGTGAACAACTACATGAGCAAAAAGCACAATGTTTCTCATTGTGCAATTGCAAGGAACTTAGGGATTTCACTATCTACAGTGCATAATATCATCAAAAGATTCAGAGAATCTGGAGAAATCTAAGTAAGTAGCAAGTCCAAAAACCAATATTGAATTGACCTCCAATTCCTCAGGCATCACTGCTTTAAAAATCGATATCATTCTGTAACAGATATTATGACCTTGGCTCAGGAACACTCTAAAAACCATTATCAGTAAACACAGTTTGTCTCTCAATCTACAAATGCAAGTTAAAATTCTACCATACAAAGAGAAAGCCATATATTAATAACCCACGGAGACACCACCGGCTTTTCTGGGCCTGAGCTCTTCTGAGATGGATTGACGCAAAGTGGAAAAGTGTCCTGTGTGAGTCCACATTTTAAATAGATTTTTCCGGGTCAAAGAGGAAAAGGACTGTCTGGATTGTTATCAGTGTGTTAGTGCCCATGGCATGGGTTATTTGCACATCTGTGAAGGCACCATTAATGCTGAAAGGTACATACAGGTTTTGGAGAAACATGCTGCCATCCAAGCAACGTCTTTTTAGGGACTTCCCTGTTTATTTCAGCAAGACAATACAAAGCCACATTCTGCATGTATTACAACAGTGTGGCTTCATAGTAAAAGAGTGCAGGTTCTAGACTGGCCTGCATATAACGTAGAAACGGAATTTTCATACGACGAACAACTTCTACGCACGGTTCGAGGCACAGAACAACGAGACGGCGAGAAAGACCACCCCTTCTCCCGACGACCAGG
>JAUZST010009730.1:0-12804 GCA_034779995.1 Parotocinclus haroldoi | reverse complement strand
ACACACACACACACACACACACACACACACACACACACACACACACACACACACACACACACACACACACACTCCCTATCACACACACACACACACACACACACACTCCCTATCACACACACACTCTCTATCACACACACCCTCTCTATCACACACACCCTCTCACACAAATAATCCAATAATGTCTGGTTTACACTTTACAAATGGTCATTTATACAGCACACTCCGATCTGGAAATCAGATTAACAAAATAGATAGGGAGAGGCGAATTTTACCCCTGTAATCAGAGTACCAATAGCACGTATACCAGTTACCCCGGTTACAATCGGATTTGGCAGTCTGTGCATGCGCGCAGGGCACCTAGTGAAGAAATACATAGTTGCCAGGTGTGCTTCTTCTAAGAGGTTTAGCTCTTTTGGTCTCCTTTACATAGACGAGGTAGGGGATTTTCTCATGGGATCTGGCAACAGTGGAATTAAACGCAGACTCGCTAAACAGCCAGCCAACACTTTGCGGAGACTCTGAAGCCCAGTATATAATTTGATTTGTTAATATTAAAAAATACGTTTACGTCACATCTTTCTGTGAGATTATAGGGTGGTTGTAAATTAAAAATCCGATTAGTACCAGGGTTATGTAAAGCTAAAGGGTTCCCCATGATCCGTTTACTGAAGTGCATGTATACTGCTTGGTCGGGTTACTGATTAAATCTGATATTCTGTGGTCATCGGATTCTGAAATGCATGTGAAGGCACTTGGTGTGTAGCGTAGCTTAAACAGGCTTAGTGTTACACGTTATTATGATGCATATGATGTTGTTATGATGTATTATGATGATAGTATCATGATAAATTGTTATAGACGCTTTTTCTGCGCACATGAAGGATCTGGTCAGATCTTAACCCTTTGAAGACCATGGGAAAAAATGTGTCCCATACTTTTAAAAATGGACCCCACATTTAACTGAAACAACCTAAAGGTCCTGAAAAGGTTAAGAAAGAAATATCTAAGGCATTTTATTTCCTGGAACACTTCTCCTTAACCCTTTCAGTACCGTAGGTTGTTTCAATCAGATTTGGCGTCCTTTTAAAAGTACGGGACAAATATGTCCTGTGGTGCTCGAGGGTTTAAAAAAAATAATCAAAATAAATTTAAAAAAAAACACTTCTCACCTGCATGTTGCAATCTAAAATGTGTAATCGGTCCCGTTTATTCGGATGCAGTGCATCACAATTTGAATACAAATCACTTTACTAATTAGAGATAATATTTAAGTAGTGGTTTTTAAGAATCTGTGGCTACTAATGCATTTTGTCTGCGATCACATGCATCAGGATCCATTTTGTGTATTGTGAAAATGTCTTTAAACGTTGTCGTCTAATATTTTTACCGCATCGCCCACCCCTAGTTAGAATATTTAGCAACATTATCTTTAACAGGTTAGCCCACCCACTGTGAAGAACACATCTGTCAGATCAGACAGGCATCATTACGTCACCAACGTACTTCAATTTCCTGGTCATTGCCCTTAACGGTACATCCTTACGCTCCAAATCCCTAGAACAAGCATGACTCGAGTGTCCGCTCTCCGTGAAAGAACAAAGCAAAGAGTCTGGTGAAGCGAGAGGAACATGCAAATTCAGAGCAAAAGCTCGAAGCACAAGTCAAACTGAAGCAAAGCTCATCTCATTGGAACGCGTGCTGAACCACTGCAATGCCTCGATGTGTGAAATTCCACTCAAGCAGCTCAGAGCGTATCAAATCTCAGCAGGATGTGAGCTGGTCGATCAGTCAGAATGAGAAATGTGAAGAAAGAGAGAGCTGGCTAAAAACTCGGTGGTGGAAGGCCGCTAAAGGAAAGAAGACTGCATTCGGGCCTGCTGTTCGGCCACTGCTGCCGCTGATCTCCGGAACTACCAAGCATTACAAGCGCTATTCCATACGAGTGCAACGGGATACACACTGCTCACAAAAAAGATTGGATACTTTAAAATGAATATGAAGAGAATTTTATAAGAACTGCTGGATAATCTGATCCTATCCATGCCCCGTCACTGTCGGTGTGTTTTGGCCCTCTTGGGTGACCATACACCCTACTGAACACAGTTTTGAGGGGGCAATCTGGCCCAGTTTGACATCCTTCTGTTCACCCAAATGAATATCCCACTCACTACTCAATCAAAATAAGTGAGTGTGTATCTCATTTACATAATAATAATAATAATAATAATAATAATAATTACATAAACAACTTTCTCTGACTTTTCGTTTGTTGTTTAATAATATTAAATCAAATGCTTCTGATCATGAAATGCTTAAATCAACTTTTTCTTTCTTATTTCTTGTACAGGTTACCAAAGTGTTAAAAATGATCAATAGGAAATACAGTTCTGACCTTGAACTTTAGACTTAAACAGCTGGTCACCTCAAAGCTGGGAGTTTAACAGCAGGACGTCCAGCATCTAGGGGTGTGTGTGTGTGTGTGTGTGTGTGTGTGTGTGTGTGTGTGTGAGAGAGAGAGTCTACCTTTATTAGTCGTGTGCCTGCTTACTGGAATCATTTGCGCTGGGCTTTTTTTTATTAGTGTATTTGATTTCTGCGTGCTCCTCTGTGCTGCAGGACCATGCCATGAAGTAGTTTCCATCGACTGTTCCAATCTTTGGGTTATGGCAAACCATCAAAGCTCCAGACAAAGTTCCTTGGCCCATGAGAACAAATTTTACTGGGGATTATATTAGCCAGTTTATGGAAATACAAAAACCTGGAATTCCCTTCTTCCAGAATGCCAGCTGGGACCAGGCTTATCATGAGAGCATCATTTAACTGCTACACGTTCACTAATCGGTCTCAACCAAATCACTAAAACCACCTTCCTAATGTTGCCTCTGTCCTGCTCTTGCTCCCCAGGGTCTGACCCATGAGGGCACAAACTCCCCAAGACCTCTGAAGATGTCCTGGGCTATCTGGCATTAGCAGCAGATCTTTTAAGAGCTTTAGGTTATCAGGTGATACCTCCATGATTCAGACCACTACATCAAACAGATGCTTGAGGAATCGAGGCCAAGTCAACACCTTAAACTCTTGGTCACGTTCCTCAAACAAATTTTGCAGTGGCAGGTTGGATTATCCTGCTGAAAGTGTCCGCACATTTGGTGTCCATCTGTGTTTGAGGTGCTACATGAACACCAGGATCCAAAGATTTCCAGTAAAACATCTCACACGGGTAATGGCTGCTCAGTGTACACCAACACAGGGCCATTTATTTTAACGCACACACAGACACACACACTGTGTTAAACAGCATTAAGTATGAACTCCGACAGCGAAGAAAAGTGTAAGGCGACAAAAGAACTGGAAATAAAAGACAGTTTGGAAAGAAGCAGATAAAAAAAAGGCAAACTTTTTTTTTTTTTTTTTTGATCGGACTAGGCTATGTTGTGGCGCTGGAAACAAAATCAATTTCCAGATCAAATGTATTAGAATAGAAGAAATGTTTTGGTTTAATGAGCACGCGGACTACCTGCTGCTCCAGACTTTTGAATGAGAATGCCATTGAGAATGTTTTTCAAAAGCATGTCTGCATTCTCAGTGGCTTGAGAACAGCCAAGGAGCTACAGATGGCTTAAAATAGCATCATTCCTCAGTTTGAGGGTTTGTTTGCCATCTCCGTCTCCCTCAGCCTTTCTTTCCTCCGCTCCGTCTCGGTGTTAGCTGGGAATAGGGGCTTGCCAGATGAGATCTGGACTTTCTGATCCAAGATCAGTTCTGTGGTTATTCTCATTCCAGCTAAGAAAAGATTTAAGTAGGTCAATGTAAAATCAGCGAAAATATGATGACAATGGCATTTTTGTTAAAAGCCACAATAAGATTCCTGCACAATGAACTCAGTGCCACAGCTCAGTCGTTCTTACCACAACTATTCTCAAATCCCACTCTCGCATCTTTCCTACTACCCCCTCCCCCCTCCCCCCACCACCTCCAGGTCCCTCTGAATGTACGTCGCTACCTCTGGCTCCCTCATGAGTTCGTCGCTAGCTCTGAATCCCTACAGTATGATTCTCACCCTACTGATCCCTCCAGACATACGTTGCCAAATTCAGTTCCATTCTGCCACAACCTCCGGGCCCATCCAGAGTCTCTTTTGCTCCCCCTGGGTCCCTTCAGAGTTTCTGTCACTCCCTCTGGGTTTCTCAGACTCTCAGTCACTCCCTCCAGGCCCCTCCAAAGTCTCAGTCACTCCCTCCAGGCCCCTCCAAAGTCTCAGTCACTCCCTCCAGGCCCCTCCAAAGTCTCAGTCGCTCCCCCTTGGTTTCTGTTACTCCCTCTGGGTTTCCCCAAAGTCTCTGTCACTCCCTCCAGCCCACGAGTCTCTGTCGCTCCCTCTGGGTACCTCAGAGTCTCCCTTGCTACCCCCAGATCACTCTGTCTCTGCCTGCGACCACCAGATAACTTAACTTTATTTATTTATTTATTTAATTATTTGGCTTTGGCTTTAACGTCGCTAATCAACATTAGTGGCCATCCAGCGACATGCACAACACATCATCTCAAGACTAGTCATTCATATACGCACGCACGCACATTCACACGTCAATGACAATTCAGAGACACCAATTCACCTAACGCATGTCTTTGGACTGTGGGAGGAAACCGGAGTACCCGGAGTAAACCCACACAGACACGGGGAGGACATGCAGGCACCACACAGAAAGGACCCAGGCCGCCCCGCCCTGGGATTGAACCCGGGACCTTCTTGCTGTGAGGCGGCGGTGCCGCCCCACCGAACCCCCGTGCTGGGATTTGTTTATATAGCACTTTTTACTATTGAGTTTTGTAAAAGTGTTCCTGTGGTGCGAACATATGAGAAAGGGGGCACGGATCTAAGAAATTAAGAAACTACGAAAATGTTCCTCTGGTGCGAAAGCGCCAGCTTAGTGATTACATACAATTAATGGTGCATTGTTAAATATACTACCGAGACTGGAGTTTAGAGCCACAATTAGTACTCCGGATGCTTCAGCAGCTCTTCAGTCCAGCAATACTACTTCAGTCAGAATACCAACGTGCACTTGGGGCAGTCAGCAATGGAATTTAATTCAACTTTCTTCTAACCAGTCTATCTGAACAGGGTTCGACAAGTCGACATGATCCCACAGCCCTGCAATTATGAGAAGCATTGTAAAAAAGATGCTATCAAATAGTCAAGTCATTCCCTACTCTTAAAACAGCAAATCTGGCAGCAGAGTTAAGTCTTTCATAAATAAAAGGCCTCATTGATAGACTGTGTCAATAACTGAAGCTCTACTATAGAATAAATCTATCATTATCGCCTAGAAAGACAGGGGTTTTTCTAAAGTTCCTGAAGTGGAAGTTAGCTGAACAATCATTTTTAGAGGCACAAAACAAGCCATCGAAGGCAGCGAAAGGCCCCCTGCCTCTATAAATACCCAGCGCTCCGAGCACGAGACACACGAGCATTGCATGTTCTACACTCACCGCTGGTCCAGAGCCAACATTGTCCTGCTCTGTTCCAGCTGTTTCACTGATTAGAAAGCAGTTACATAAATAACAGCGAGAAGGGTTTGGTTCAGATTGGTGCAGAGAAAGCTGGTCTGAGATCAGCGCACGGGCCGATCTTACCCCAAAAGTAAGCTGTGCGGGAGAGGTCAAGGTGCAAGGGCTCTTTGTTGACTCTTTGGTGAAAATCTCAGCGCTGCTTTGTCAAACAGGAAAGTATGAGCCTAGTGTGACAAAATAGCAAGGTCTGATATTGTGATGAGTCGACAGAAATAACAGGTTACAGATTTCACATACACTTGTTCAGTCACGTAACGTGGAGAGCCATGAAGAAGAAAAGATTTTAGCAGCTGAAAGAAAAACAAGGCCAGGGTACTACGGCAATACTGGCTTCGCTTATTCGCGGTTCTTTTTATGCTACTGTCATTTAAATATAAAGGGTATTTCCACAAGAAAACAGCGTGCAAATGATATTTAAATGCATGAGAGATAAAGCTGAAAACACAAGTGGAGCGCTACCATTTGCACAGCATCTCTAATGCCACTGCGTTCGAAGCCTAAACTGTTACACGCACATTAAACCTTCTATAACTGATGAAAATGCAACATAATTATAATTATAGAATATACAGTAGCACAGAACGCAAAGAGAGGACGATATAAGGGACCTAAAAGTTTTGTACAACTGCAGGACTGCGGAAGCAAAGCAGTTATGGCACTGGACTCTGGACCTGATGGTCCAGGGTTCAAATCCCACCTCTGATCCTGCCACAGTTGAGTCACTGAGCAAGGCCATTAAGCCACCCTTGCTTGGATTGTAAGAGTGTATGAGTTGTAAGTCGCTCTGGATAAGGGCGTCTGGCTAAATGCTGGAAATGTTAAACAGAAGACTAGATACTCAGAGTGACTGTGAACCACTTTATACAGTTATAGGTGGACAAACATAAACGTACGACACTGCTCACAAAAATTAGGGGATATTACATTTTGAAATGAGTACCATAAAGGAATACTACTTACAATAGGACACTTACAGCTTGGTACAAAGTAGCACAAATTCGCCCAAATAAACAACGATCTGCAACTACCGCCGTCTCACAGGGTCAAGCAGCAAGAATTATTCTTATTTATTTCTACTTATTTATTGACTTATTCTTATTAATTCCATCAAACAAGTGATCGTTGTTGTACGGTAACAAAACGGATACGACCAAGATACAGAATATCATTTTTAAGCTCCTTATCTCCCAAACAAATGATTGCTAATGTCTGAAAATCAATTAGGATCACAGCCCAGAGTAGAAGAACCTTGGACAAAGAAGTCCATAATTGGAAAATTAGCATAGGCAAACAGTAACAAAATAAGAAACATAAAAAAAAAACGAATGGACATGAAAAATGACTAATTGTAACGGGCAATTTACAGAAACGTTTCAATTCCCTGTGGATTCCTCTTTAGGTCGGAAAAGAGAAGTGTTGTATTTCATGTCCACAGGTATGTTGCTCTAGCTTGCTTCACACCCGACAACACGGTTACGACAACAAAGGCTGAATGTCACAATCACCAGAAGCATTGAAGTCACTCGGCAGCGCAACATTGCTAAGCCATTACAAATCAGCAGAGGCTTTAAAAAGACATCACCCTACCTACTAAAAGCAAAGTGCATGCCAAAAATGATTTCTTATTATAGCCATCATCGTCACCACTGTTCACCTGGGAGAACAAGGGAGTCGCAGCCAATGGCTACACGTAAAACAACATTATTATCGGGTGGAGTCCACGCCTAGCTCACTTCCCTATGAATCTCTACCCTGAAACTGTCAACCAGAGGGCGAAACTGTCACCCTTTATTTGGAGGAAGTATTTGCCAGAAGGATTAATGACTCACTGATGTGGTCATTTAGTTTGTGTGCCAGCCAAGACCTTCACCTCTTGCAAAAACACAGAGATTGCACAGGTTTCAGGGCTATTGACTTGCACAGTGAGATTAATAAATGATTAAGCACACTCGAGCTGTTGAGAAGTTTGCAGAGTGATACACTGGATCATTTAAGGAACTGACAAACTGTCCTGACGCACACCACCCCCACCCCCTTTGTGTAACTGCGGGATTGTGGTAGCCTAGCAGTTACTGACCTGATGGTCCAGGTTCAAAGCTCACAGCAATAAGGTCCCGGGTTCAATCCCAGGTTGGGGCGGCCTGGGTCCTCCCCGCCGTGTCTATGTGAGTTTACTCCAGGTACTCTGGTTTCCTCCCACAGTGCAAAGACAAGCGTGTTGGGTTAATTGGTGACTTGGTAATTGGTGACTGTGTGTCTTAAAGAAGCTTTACAACATTAGTTCATCTAAAAAGGCCAAAAAACGTAAATCCCAAATTGAGCAAGCCTAGGGCGACAGTTGTTACTTTAACAAACATCAGATTGAATGTTTTCACATTCAAAAAAAATTTGTATGCAGGGTTAAAAACAACTAAAAATAGAATAAAAAGCTTCTGCAGTGTACTGTGGCAGGAATTGAGTGTGAGCTCCGATAACTTAAGGGAATGCCATGGATCCTTCTTCAGTCTGGAGACGCTTGATCGGGAAGGGAAGGGTGACAATTCTCAATTCTGCAAAAGTCCGATTGTCAAAAATATGTAATATGTGGTCATTATACCATTAGTAAAACGCCAAATCTAATGATGGCCTAATACTTTTGCACATTAATGTATGTTATCATTCCGTTGAGTTTAAATTTAATGTTTAGGTTGACCGAAAACTTGTGTGCCTCGGTCCTCCCAAGGCTTCCAATCTTATATCATTTAAGGAGTTTTTCCTTTCCGCTCTCACCCTAGGCTTGCTCAGTCAGGGCTGTGGGCCTTGATACAGTATTTCTCCCAAAAACATTATGGCAGTTACACGTTCGTTACCTTTGCGCGTGTATTGGAACAGCACAAAAAAAAGCAGAGAAATGAGTTGGCATAATTTGACACTACTGGACAAAACGAGTGGCACCTTCCCTACATGGTGATTAAATAAGTTAGTTTCAAGCATGTGATGCTGGTTTTAACTCACCTGTGGCAAGTAACAGGCGTGGGAAATATTAAACAAATCACACAGGAAACCAGATACAATCATACATTGTGTTTCTGTGTGCACATGGAGAACACACAAAGATGAAGAGAGAACTGTTTAAGGACTTGAAAACCAAAATTGTGAAGAGAAATCAACAATCTCAAGGTTACAAGTCCATCTTTAGAGATCTTGATGTTCCCTTTGTCCATGTTGTGTAACATAATCAAGACGTTTACAACCCATGACAATCACAGAAGCCAATCAAGTTCCAACGAAGCTCAAATTCATAGGCTCAGGGTGCATCGGTGTGTCGGCGCCATTTGAATGAAATGAAACGCTATGGCAGGAGACCCAAGAGGAGCCCGTTGCTGATACAAAGACAGAAATTGTTAGACTGCTAACATGTATGTGAGTAAGATTAAATGCTTCTGAGAAAACGTCATGTGGACAGATGAGACCAAGATAGAGCTTTTTGGTAAAGCGTGTCATTTCACTGTTAATGAGACCAACTAGACTTTTTTTTTACCAGCAGACAATATGGTGGAGGTGCAAAGATGTTTGGGGTTGTTTTGCTGCATCTGGCACCGAGCGCCTTGACTGTGTCCAAGACATAACATTGACAGCATTTAGCAGACGCCCTTATCCAGAGAGACTTACAATTCATACAGTCTTACAACCCCAGCAAGTGTGGGCTAAGAGTCTTGCTCAGGGATCCAACTGTGGCAGAGGTGGGATTTGAACCCTGGTTCTTCTGGTCCATAGTCCAGTACTATGGACTATGGTTGGCGTCCTGGGTCATGTGTCTTTCAGCAGGACAAGGACCCCAAACATACTTCAAAAAGCACCCAAACACAAATCCAATACCCTTCCAATACGAGAGACCTTTAGCGGTTTGCAAAAGAAGAGTGAGAGTGGTCTACAATTCCATTTGAGTGGTGTAAGAAGCGTGTTGATGGTTATGAGAAGTGATTGGTTTCAGTTATTTTTTTTTTTTTTTCAAAGCGTGTTCAACCAAATATTAAGTTGTGGTTGCCAGTAATTTTGCATGAAATTCATTTCTCCCTTTCCTTTTCTTTGTTGAGTTATTCCAGTGCGCAGAAAGGAAACGAACGCGCAAATAACAAAACGTGTGACTGTAACATTTTATGTAAGGAACGGTACAATCCAGGAGCGCTAACACTTTCGGTCAGGACTGCTTTGAGACAACGCACCTTAGTAAGCAATGTAACCTAAATAAACTCGACTCAACTTGACGTAAACTCAGGACATTTATTCTTTTTAATTTGTTTCCCTGAATCCATTTTCATGCCGAGTTACATGCATACCATCGCAAGGTATCACATTCACACTAGAACATTTCAGAGTGACCACCTGACCAATGCACACCTGACCAATGCACCCCCCGAGGCCCTGTATTTGCAGGTCTGAACTGGATTCAGCAAGTACAAACGAATTATTGTGAGCGGTATATTATGATCTGTGCATTGATTCGCTCCTCCTTACTCCACGCTTTCAGTTCCACAATCCACTCAAATAAACGGAGTGAGATCACCTCTGGGTTTATGAGGCGCTACACCAGTATGGTGTTGTTCGGGTTTCAGTCTGCTCACGCTCATGCCACACGCGTTTAATAAAACTTTGTGCACGAGGGACTGTGCTGTTACCTGTGCCCTCACAACTGCTAAACTACAACGGCTACCGTATCTGACAAGTTAATATACGAGTAAAGTACATAAATTAATAAACAATAACCTTAACAATAATAATAACAACCTTACAGGACCATGAATGTATATTTATCGCATATAAAATTCACGCTTTTCCTGCTCAGAGTCGCACGCGTTCCATCGCCTGTCCCTCACAAAAAACACAGGGTCCGAGACGCCAGACCGTCATAGAACCAGTAGGGGTCCCCCTTACTCCCTCAGATATAACGATCAGATCGATAAGTCGATCAGAATCATCCGATCACCGCCCGTTTGCTGTAACGGTTTTCCCACTGTCTTTAAAACTACAACAAATTATTATTCATAAAAAATACTGCCTTTGGACGATAAGTATAAGTATTAGTCGTTTCAATCACCCATCACCGGTAATTTATGTAGTTAGCACACCTTTTCTTTGAAAAAGAAATTCTAATTATATTACAGAAACCTAAAAAGACCATGGACGGCACGGGGGTTCGGTGGGGTAACACCGCTGCCTCACAACATAAGGTCCCGGGTTCAATCCCAGGGTGGAGCGGCCCGGGTTGTCCCCGTGTCTGCATGGGTTTACTCCGGGTACTCCGGTTTCCTCCCACAGCCCAAAGACATGCGTGTTAGGTTAATTGGTGTCTCTAAATTGTCATTGACCTGTGTACCCCAGTCGTGTAACTGGAAACCAAGCCCGGATAAATGGGAAGGGGTGGAGAAAGCCATGGCAAACTACTCCACTATCCTAAAATACTTCATGGATCACATCGATGAAAGGCAGAAATGTGTGGAGATGTGTGGATGTGTGGATGATCCGCGACTGCACGGTTAATCCAATCCAATCCAATCCAAAAAGACTATGCGCCTATGGTCATGTCCAGTCAACGTCCTTTTTGGTCGACGTCCTGTTCCACAGAAGGCAACGAGGCCGCTGAATGGCGCATACCTGCACTGATATTTGCATATTCTAGTAATGGGTACTGAGATCTGTTGTGTTCCAAGTGTATAATCATGTTCTCCAATACTACTGGCGATATTTGCAGAATTCCTTGACAGTTTGTCATGAGGTCTTTCTCTCTCTCCATCTTTCTCTTTCTCTCCCTCTCGCACACACACACTTTCTTTACTCTGCACATATTACACAACATATGGTTACACGCTGTACAGACAATACAGCAGCGATTTAATTGAAGAGACTGAAGAAAGCAAGCTCTAAAAATGTCAGGCAAGAACGCGAGCTGAAAAACGAGATCTGGGCATGTCTGTCTGTGGAACACGATCAATGGAAAGTGAATTAAGGAATGAAATTACAGTAGCGGTTATAACACAGCTCTGGGTGTTAAACATGCCTGATTATGATGGGTCATAAATTAGATGTGCCGTGTCTGAGGGCGGTCAGTAGGTCAGACCTGACAGTCAGGACTTTGTGGAGATCAATGCTTTGTGTAAAGCAGTGTAAGCTGGCCTGAGGAGCCTGTAATACTCACAGTCCAGGTGTTTCTTCTTGGGTCCACTGACTTCGTGCGTGGTGGCTTTACACACGGCTTTACTGATGGCTGATCCGGTCATGCTGTGCTGAGCCGCCGCGATCCGATCGGTGATCGACTGTCCTGACATGTCTGCTGTGTCCTCGGAAACCAACAATCAATCTAATAGTAATAATAATGAGATTTGTTGAAAGAATTCTCCTTGCAACGCTGCTCGGTTGCCAGGTTCGACCCGAAAGAGCAAAATCCCGCCAGGAAACAGCGCTGTATTGAAAAATACGAGCCGTTTATATAGGTAGACGCACTCGAAAAATCTCGATTCTTAGGCTTGGATTGGGAATAAAAAAAACAGCTATATCTACCTATCTAGTACAAACAAGGTCTCAAAAGGCAAAGGACCTAGTATAAGTGAGCTATCTTCTGTTAGCTAATGTAACCATAACAGCATTCAAACTGAATACAGGACCTAATCATGAAATCTGAGCATATAATATTGCACACTGACATAGCTAGATACGAGTCCGCCCAGATCAAAAGCTTTAAGGGGGGAAATGACAACAAACAAGCAAAAAACGAGACTTATCTGTGCTAATTTCTAAGCATATATTTGACTGTTGCCTACGGAAAATACATCCAGACTAACCAAAGGAATGCATAGAGAAACTCGAGCAGCCTGTTCGAACACTTAAAAAGCTACAAAACGCCCTTTCAATGACATCTACGCTTTAATTAATAAAACATCACCTAAAGATGTAATGAGAACGCAGCTCGATAGTCCTCTGTCTGTAATAAACTACATGAAAAAGCAGCAGGCGCGTATAAAACTGCAGCAGCTTCCGACTCGCGGATCCAGAGAACTGAAACTGGAACCCAAAATCTTGGCCAAGTTCAAACCCAAGTCGCGGTGCTTTACGAAGGATAGGATAGAAATCCAGCCGCCTTAAAACGCTAACGTCCCATCTCATACAGCGTCCACTAGTGCGAGGGAAACGCCACCGCGGACAGAGCCTGCATTTTCTTTTCCGTCTCGAAGCAACACCAGCAGAAAATCA
>JAUZST010009729.1:0-12804 GCA_034779995.1 Parotocinclus haroldoi | reverse complement strand
CACACACACACACACACACACACACACACACACACACACACACACACACACACACACACACACACACACGCACACACCCAATCACATGCATGCCTTTTTGGCTCTCTCTCTTTACCCTCCTCCCTCACTCTTTCTCTCAAACACATACATATGCACACACAAGTAAACCTAGTGGAGCACAGGCTGCCAAAGAATGCTGCAAAAAGGGACAGCAAAGTTAAAGTTACACCGCATTGCTAATGGGACAAGGTGCAATCTTGTGAGAATTATCAGCTTTTATGATTACCTCGCGGCATTCCAGTTGCATTTGTTGCTTTTTTGTTCAGGGAAGAAAACAAAACACAAAATGAGTTTGAGACTAAAACATTTGAGAGCATTGTCAAAGTGTGTTCTCTCCATTTCAATTCCAGTGGTTTTAGTAGCTGCCTATATTTAATGCTAAAGCACTACGCTTGTTTTGAAAGGAAGGGGGGATTGATATGATTTAATTTGCTCAATGACTTACTAAATCTGATTAGGCAATTAAACATTGATCTAACATGTAAACAGCTAGTATAGCTTTTTGAAGCATGAAATAGTGTATAAGTCTGTGTTAAGTCTGTAAGGTGATTACCAGAATTTGAATTTGCTTTCACAGGACAACCAGCATGCTGGAGAGTCCACCAGACCGAATGTCATGTGTTCACCACACCTGGGCAAGAATAAAGTAAAATTGTATATGTAATAGCTACAAAATACAAAAAAATTGTAATTTCAGTTAAAATTGTTCTGCCATGTAAGGATGAAAGGATGGCATTTCTGTTGCCTATCAGACATGTGTGGTTCAGAGTAAAGTTCCAAACTTGCAGATGTTGTTATGATAAAGCCATGATTTTCTTTCTCTTTGCTTATTTTTAGAGCTGTAGCCAAGTCATTTTTGTCACTGATACTGAACTGTAAAATAGCACAACATCAGCTAACACTCCACAAGCTTCTGGGTTCAATCCACGGTGCTTCCTTTCTGTGTGGATTCTGCATGTCCTCCATGTGTCTGCATGTATTTAATCTGGGCACTCTAGTTTCCTCGCAAAGACATGCATGTTAGGTTAATTGGTGTCTCTAAAGAGGCCCTAGTGTGTGATTGTATTGTGGATTGGTGCCCCGTCTGCTGCAACCCTATCCAGGATCAAGCGGATAAGAAAGTGAATGAATGAGTGTTCTGCAAAATATGGAACTGCTGTCCTGAAATGTACTGTAGTGTGACATATTGGTGTTTAACAAATCACAAAGGCTAATACAAGTACTAAAGTTTGTTTTGTTTTATATACTTGACAGGGTTGCAAGGGTTAACACAGGACGCTGGCATAAGTGTGCCCTGGACAGAAGATTAATCTCCCAGGGAAGGCAGGGATGATATTGTTGGGCTGGGGGATGATCTACAGGCTGGCTTTCTCTCCCACAGATAAAGCTAATTGCATCTGAATGTTATGTCCAACTCAGCTGAAAGGCTTCTTTATTAACGTTTTTTGACCCAACCTTTCAGACTTGAAAGCTACTGTATATGCAGTTGTATCAGCTGGCTTATGTAATTTTGCAGTTGCTATGCGATCAAGTCTCTACTTTGTTTATATATGATGTCAGTTTGCCAGGAAGGATGAGTTCACATATGTAAATGCAATACACTGCTCACGAAAAGTTAAGGGATATTTCATACTAGTTTTTCTGAGCAGTATATATTCACATCAATGGGCTTAGCTCATTTAAGTTTGTTTCATTGATATTATCTAACATTATTATTAGACAGTTGTTTTTTCCACATCTGCAAAATCGTAATATAAAGCAATTGCTGCAATCATTGAACGACACAGCTGACATTAGATAGTATTTGGTACTGCCAAAACCTTTGCTAATTTTCCAACCATTTATACTTGTTGTAGATGCCACAAAGTCTTCGTTCATGACTACTAACATGCCCTCAGCAAAACAGTTTTTGCTAAGTTGGTGAAAACAAGTGTCCTGAAGGAAACTTGGAAACATGGAACATGTGGTCACCACCTTGATATCCACACAATATTTTATAGACTTACTCCTAAATAAATTGTGAAGGTGCATTCATTTGCAACATTTGACCATGTACAGTGCAACTGCACTGCTCACAAAAATAAGGTGATCTTTTATTGGGGATATTTCATTTTGAAATATCACCTCATTTTTGTGAGCATTATTATTTTGTGGTACCAGAATTTCAGTTCAATAAATATATATATATTATTAATATAGCAAAACCATTACAGGAACACAATGCACATTCATCAGTTTATCAGTCTTTATGAGGCTATCTGGTAGGTCTACCCAAAGCAGGCTTGCATTAATGTGGGCACACGCATAGATTTGCACATACAAATAAGATGACTCAGAATGCAGATCACTGGTCACTGACAAGCCTTCAGTCTCAGGACACGCTACAGTGAACAGTGCAACAGCAGTAGTGTATTTTGTCTGTCTCTCTCCCAACTTAATCAGCTGTGATGCAATGATTTCATTTGTGCTAGATGGGCAGGTCTGATCATCTTAGAAGCTGCTGATCTACTGAGATTTCCCTGTGCAGCCATCTCTTGGATTCTAGAGAATGGACAGAAAAAAAAGATATCCAGAGTCAATCAGTTCTCTGGGCAAAAATGGCTTGTTGATTACAGACATGAATGAGAATGAGAATGACCAGACTTATTCCAGCTGATAGAAGAGCAACAATAAATCAAATAACCACTTCCAATAACCAATGTGTTCAGAAAAGCATCTCTGAAACCACTACATGTTGAAACCTTAAAGCAGATGGGCTACTGCGGCAAAAGACCACAATGGGTGCAGCCCGTGTCAGCCAAGAACAGATAATTGAGTCTAATTCACACAGGTTCACTAAAGTTAGACAATAAAAGATTGGAAACACATTGCCTGGTATAATATGGTAGGGTCAGAATTTGTAAAGAACATAAAAGCATGGGTCTATTCTGCCTTGTATTAACATTTTAGATTATTGGTTTTGTTGTAGTGGTGTATTTGTTTGTTTGTTTGTTTGTGTGTGTGTGTGTGTGTGTGTGTGTGTGTGTGTGTGTGTGTGTGTGTGTTAGGGTATTTTCCTTGGACACTTCCTGGCCTTTAATAACTTTAACTGAGCACTGTTCAAGAGGTCTTAAAATAAATATTCCATCTTTTAGAGCATTGTCTATGCCAAGGATGGGAGCTGGGCCCCAAGAGAAACAGAAATAAATAAATAAATAGAAAAATAGTACATGTGAAAAAGCTAGATGGTCTAATGGGTACTAAATGTAACTGAAATATCTATCAACCATGCAGATGTCTCCTCTACAATATTAGGAGAATTTAATTATTTCTCTTCAGTGTTCTACTCTTGTTATATCTTGTCATGTCATGTCAAGTTTGATAGGCCTACTGCTATACCCTCTTTGCAGGTTTTCCATGACTTCTGCAACTAAATCAGAATGCAGATGAACATGTTTTTAGTCTAAGAACTCCCACGTCGCACAAAAAGTGAACTAGCTGTGTACCCAAACCACTTTCCGACAGGTTTTACTTCTGCATGCTATTTATGCTAGCATATGTCTGTTAAATAATCACTCACTTACAATCCATATTTGCTTAATCCAGACCTTTTCTGCAGTGCCCCCTTTTAGAGATATACATATTTTTCGAGACCCCTTCCACCACTGCCTCGCAGCAAGAAGGTCCTGGGTTCAATCCCAGGGTGAGATGGCCCGATTCCTTTTTGCATGGGGTCTGCATGTTCTCCTCGTGTATGTGTGGGTTTACTCGGGGTACTCAGGTTTCCTCCCACAGTAAAAGACATGCGGGTTAGGTTAATTGGTTTCTCTAAAGTGGCCCTTAGTGTGTGTGTGTGCGCGTGTGCCCTACGATGGATTGGCGCCCCGTTGTTCCTGCCCTTGCATCCAAAGGTGCCAGGTGGGCACCGACTGGCTCGTGACACCGTGTAGATTAGGCGGAAGATAATGGATGGATTGAAATATGCCATTCATACATTTGCCTGCCCCTACTTTAAGCATGATTGATAATTGAGCCTAAACTTGTTCATTTATGCACATTCACTTCCTTTTGAACTTCTTCATGCGACTTTACTTCATGTGTAAATGCAGAAGCTCAGCAATGTGTTTACATACGATTCGCTCTCTGCATTTAATTCTGTTTATGTATTCGGTTTGTACGTCTTTTGTGCACATGCGCGTACACAGAGTACGTCTCCATGGAGATTGACAACGGTCGGCTGCGGGCATGGGACTTGCTTACAGTTGTAGCATATACTCAGTGATCAAAAACTGGAATTAAAACAAACGTGGCTGCCTTTTATTTTCAGACGTCACCATGGGTATGTAGCGTAAAGGTTTCGAGAACATTTGTGTCTCAAACGTAGAAAAACATTCAACAAATCGTAATGTTCAAAAGGCATCGTGTGCTGTTTTGGTACGCCAGCTATGTTGTTTACAAACTTTGCAAACGGCTATGCAAGCCGTTTTACAAAGCGCTATGTTATATTGTTATAGAACTGTATTTTGTTACAAACTAAATGATGATGGGGTAATGGGGATACAAGTGTGCAAATTATTAATGATAAAATGTATTAAATATCTCACGCACAATAGCTTATCTCAATTGCTCCTGTTTCCCGAACACATAGAAAGTTTTGCTAAAAGTAGTCTAGTGAAATATTTGAAAACAATGTTCACTACACCTGAGATAAATCAAATGAAATCGTTTGGGTATCACATGGTATGACATGTCAGAGAAAAGTGAGGTGCTCTGTAAACAGTATCCTCCAAAATGCCCCAAAATTTGTGAACCCTTTAAAATTTTCTAGATATTTCCATAAATATGACTAGTTCTACATGCAACTAAATGAGGTTACAGTTACAAAAAAAAACCTGACAAATACATTATAAATGGCCATGTATTTTGTGAGGGCAGCACCGCTGCCTCACAGTAAGACGGTCCCGGGTTCAATCCCAGGGTGGAGCAGCCTGTTCTGTTTGGAGTCTGCATGTCCTCCCCGTGTCTGTATGGGTTTACTCTTATGGGTACTCCGGTTTCCTCCCACATTCCAAAGGTGTGTGTCAGTTTAATTGGTGTCTCTACAGCGGCACTTAGTGTGCATGACTGTGTGTGTGTGTGTGTGTGTGTGTGTGTGTGTGTGTGTGTGTGTGTGTGTGTGTGCGCGCACGCCCTACAATAGACGATAGATTGGCGCCCCATCTAGGGTTGTTCCTGCCCTTGCGCCCAGAGTTGCCAGGTGGGGCCGCGACCCCATGTAGATTAAGCGAAAGACAATGAAATAATGAATGTATTTATTTGGGAAATTGATCCAGCATTACATATCTGTCATTGGTAAAGGTATTTAGGTATGTTAACCTTTACTTTCGGAACCTGGTGTTCAATAACAGAAGCTCATCTTTTCCGATAATTGTTGATCAGACTTGAGTGTTGGCTTGGTGAAATTTTAGCCCATTGCTCTGTACAGAACAGCTTCACCTCTGGGATATTGTTGGAACTCCACACATAACCTGCTTGCTTTAGGTCCTTCTGCAGCATTTCTTTTGGATTTTTGTTTTGGCCTTCCAAAACATTAACTTTATTATTGTTTAACAGTTCTCTGGTTGAAATGTGTTGTGCGTTTAGGGTTGTCTTACTGCACGGAACCATTTCTGTGGACATGCAGTTCCTGGCCTAAAATTTCACTTTAGGTAAAATTCAGAATTCAATGTTCAAACATTGAAGGTAAGCCATCCTGGCATAGATACAGCAAAATCATGATGCTGCTGCTACCAGGCTTTAGAGATGGCATAAGGTTTCGATTCTGGAATGCAGTGTTTTTCTTTTCTAGACATAACACTTCTTATTTAAATCAAAAAGCGCCAAACACTTTAGATGTGGTTTTGTAACCTTCGTCTGCCTAATGTAGAACATTTTGTTCTGAAATCCTGTGGCCTATTTCACAATACACTTCCATGTGTTGTGAGGATCAGAATTTGATAAACGTTTTTACAACAGGGTGCTCAATCAAATTTTATCCCGATGATTAAATCATCAGACTGTAATTTGTCCATTAATGAACTGTTGAAATCTTGAGGTTCACATATTTCTGCTACTCACATATATAGACTGTTGGATAATTTTTCTAGACAAATATATGTCCAAGTATATTACTTGGTCGCATTTGTTTAATCAAGTTGTCTTTCTCCCTCTCTACCTTTAAGATTTGTGTGGTGTTTTTGTTTTTTGACATATTAATGCAGAAACATTGAAAACTCTGTGTGTATTTTGTGGTATATATTGTTTATCAAAATACCATTATGTTTAGCATTAATTAATTATATTATTCACTATCGGTATACAATGTTTGTTGAAGCATACATTTTAAATACACACTCCTCAGAGAAGTGTAACAGAGTCAGAAAGTAAGCTCTTATTTATGCCATGGTCATCTTACAGCAATTGCTGGCTTGCTAGAGAGCTAGTTTGATAATGCCATTTGATAATAATGACATGCCTGACTGTAAGACGTCTGGAAGATTTGCCTACAGCATGCATCTACATGTCAGAAGTTCTCATAAATAAGTAATGTTTATGTATGCAAATAAGCTGTTTTACTATATTACTGTGCTCCATGTAACTACATGCCCTGTTTACTTTCTATTTCCCGTTTTTCTCAGATGGCCAACAAGCAAGAGATTCACTGCAACCAGAGCTGATTATGCACACACCTTCTTACCCACTACCAATGGAAATCCAGCAGGTACAGTAAACTGCAGTGCTTACTGTATTCTCATCCTGTGTCTGGCCATCATATCAGTAGTTTGTGTATAGAGTGTTCCCTCGTTTATCGCGGGGGTTATGTTCCAGGACCACCCACGATAAACGAAAATCCGCAAAGTAGAAATGCTTTAAAAATATTAAATAAAAATATTTATTTAAGTATTTATACACTATTTTAACTCTTTAAAAACCCTTCCCCACACGTAAACCTTTCCCATTCCCTTAATAACTGTAACACAGCGTAAAAAATGGCGGAGACAAACGCAGCATTCCAGAAAACAGACTTTAATATTCAAAATCGGCAGGCAGAAATCTGAATCATGGACAGTCCTTGGTTGGAATACCAGGAAAACTCGGCAGACAGGATAAAAGAACTCAGGGAAAAAAAAAACCAAGAGACATAGCAACTGGTGTGTGAGAGAGGAGTGAATATATACGGTGTGTAATGAGGGGAGTAAATGAGATTCAGGTGTGTGGAATTAGTAAGAAGGTGACAGTGAACGTGTGCGGGTATGGCCCGCCGAGCAGAGCGTGGGTGTGACAGTGACCATTCCCACACTGTTCTGTGCAAGTATTATACGTTTATACAGTACTGTGTACAGTATTAAAACACTCCTTTGTAAAAGTTCATACATTACAGTGTACAGTGCGGCACTGTAAAATGTTTTGAACTCCTAAACCTAGGTATGTACATACTTACAGTAATTCAAAAATGTTACACAAAAAATGTTTTACAGTAAACTCATAAATCTACATACATAGTTAAAAAAAATTTATATGGGTACTCACCATTGAATAAGATACGTCCTTATGTATACGTTAACTATACCATACGTATAGCCACGCAAAAACCCGCGAAACAGCGAAATTCTGCGATTGCATTCATATTTTTTGAAAACCCGTGATGCACAGAGGTCACGAAAGGTGAACTGCAAAGTGGCGAGGGACCACTGTATTTCTAAATGATCTAAAGAATTTTCAACAATTCCATAAATGTTTAAATATGCCTACATAAAACACAAATTCACAATATATATAATATATATAACTTACCTGCTTTCTATTGTATAGCGCTGTACTTTCAAAGATTGGAATGCAATCTATTTCTGGTACTTTCACTTATTCTTGTATTTATACACTCTCACAGACGAACCTTTTGCAATTTTTTTATCGAGTCTGAGTTCCGATTTTTAAAATATACAATCGTCCAATTCTGATTTTGGCTGATTCTGGTCTTCTTTCTGGCTAAGCTTTACAAATGACAACATACAGAAACAATTTCTAAATAAATATAGCAAAAGTTATTGTCTTGTACCTAGCTCTACACTAGCTTTAGCTTCTGGGTATCAGCCCCAAAATATCAAACACTGCAATCTTGCTCAAATTGTACTTTATTACCAGCCTTGGACCTTTTACCAGTTGGTACTAGTGTACAAGCACAAGCAAATAAACTGAATTGAAGCTCAACCCACTCAGATTACATTTTTATTCAGTATTTCACCAAGCAATACACACTAAAAACACACTTTGACACTAAACCCGGGCATCAATGGAATACAATTAATAACATGCACTTAGCATGCATGCTTTTAGTAACTAATGAAAAAATATACACACATAAAACATCAGAGATGCACAAGAACCTAAAATTCTAAAATTTCCTAAGCACTGCTGTTCATGTGTGATTGTGTTTGTAATTTTTGCAGGGTCGCAAGTGCAAAAGTCTCATCGGTGCTTCTCTAATGATTAAATTAATGCAACACCTAACTACAGTTTCTTTCACAGAAATAGTAGTCATGTTTCTGAAAAGGCAAGTGGTACAGTAGAGACTTTAAATGTCATATAAGGTTTTGTTTGAAGCACCAGAATTGCACCTACTATAATAACATCCTTGGTAATGTCGAGTACAAATGCTTTCTTTGTGTCTAAATGTATTTACTTTTTAACTTAATGTAAATGTTAGGATATTTTGAGTCTCATGTACAATTTTATTTACATTGGTATGGAAATGAGGTGACAGAAACAAAATGATTTTATTCCCTCATCAACAAGATCATGGTGAAAATAATACAACATTGAAATGAGACAAAAGTATGAACTCTGTTGAACTGTATGCATTTTCCAGTTGGCAGCTATTTATAGAGTTTTTTCATGCCAGAGATATGCCCTTATCGGGTCTTTCTGGAATCATATTTTGTTTTCACCCACATGAAGTATGGCTATAAACACATACGTTTCACCAAGGATCAACACTGTACAGTTGCAAAATATGGCAGCAATTATCTATTCCATTTATAGCAGACTATCATTATAAATCGTGTTTAAACCTTATTGAAAGGTATAGGGTAAACTGAAATGGAGAGCCCACAAGAAGGTTCTTAAAGCTCGGATGATATGGTGAGATTCTGAACTGAGGAGTGTCTCCGATTCCTAACTATGTGTTCTCAGTCAGATCAGGCATGAAATGCAGACTTGTTGCATTATTGTTGGCTAAGGGAACTTCATTAAATATTATATATACTATATATAATATAATATAACTGTGATGAGTGATGGTAGTAATTGTGAATTTGTTATAACAGTATGATGATTTTTATCCAACTGAAGGTCAGATTTCCCTTTCACTACTGTACTGTGACAGATTAAGCAATTAACTGATAAAAGATCAGATATGTACATATCAAAGACATTTTCTTTTTTATTCATTTTTATTTGTACCATTAGTAAGTCAGTAAGTCTTAAGGTGTACTCACACTGAGCTTGGTTGCCTTAAACTGTGCCAGAGCATGATTGTCCCTCCCCCAACTACCCTGGCCTGCGCTCATATTGCGTTTCAATCTGCGCATGGGTACAATTTGGTTATCACGATATCTTTAAAGATGTGTTTCCACTGCACAATGGCCTGTGTGGTTTGTACATATTTTTTTACTAGTTTTGGGCATGCTGACACACAGCCTATGAATTTTACAGAGGCAACTGATGTTCCTTGCTGGAGTCCACGCCCTGGCATGGTACGGAGTGATCACCATGCCAGGGCATAGTCAAATTTTCTCTGGCGCAGTACTGATCTCCTAACGTAAGTATGCCCTTAGTAACTACAGTGAGGCAGAGCAGAATTGGTCAGGGTCTGCCACTTCATTTTTCACCTGCACTTTCTCTAGAAAAGTTGGTAATAGGATTAATAGCAATTTTTCCTGTGCAATTTATAGTGAGTCATTTTAAGGCAAATCACATTAGAATAACGTTATCATTTCATTGGTAATCATTTATCCAAATCAGATATTTTACTTTTTTAAAGATTAATAATTGACTAGGATTTTCATTTGGGGTGCTGCTGTTGCACTTCCATTGAATTTGTTTTCAGGGTGACAAAATGCAACAATTAACAAGAAAATTGTTTTGGTGTTTTCTTAGTAAACTCAATTGTAGTAAACTAAAGTAAACTCAAACCTATTACTCTCAAAAACCTTTTTCTTTCTTGCCTTGGTTTCTGTGTCACAGATGACCAGCTGCTGTGAGATATTCACAATTCACGTTCTCTCAATTCCTTTATTAAATTTTGATGAGAGAGCATAGCAAAAAGCTTAATTTAGGAGAACACATTTTAAAAATAATATTGCAGCTCGATTTGGTCTTTAACGACAGGCGATGTGACATGTTGGTCAAAGTATTCCCTCCTCACCTCTTCGTTTGTATGAGCGGACCCTGCATCAAGCGGGACTTGAACCACGAGGAAAGAAGAAGATTGCAGCTCGATTTGATACCCTTGTCTTAAACTGCTTAAATAATGAATGGTGTTAAATCCAAGCCTGTGTCTGTTCACCACTTAGCAATGGAGGGCACTGCCTCAGGAGGGATAAAACTTGCATTTCCCCATATCAATATAGTGTGAAATTCTTCTTAAAATTAACCTGAACAAATAAACAGAATGCCATAATCCATAAGCTGTCTTGTCACAGAAAGTCAGCAGCCTCCATGGCCTTTATCTCTCACTAATTAAATAATATTTGTGTTTAAAACTTATTATTGCTGCAGTGTCCTGCCCAATCTTGATGTGTCTGTTTCCATTTTAAATTAATTAAGCAGCTTGTGTCATGGTAGACAACATAGTATACTTTGTATCCATCTGTTCCTGGCATGACTGTTCTTCTGGAGTAGTATTTTGTTTATTTCCCTGGTGTTAGTTATAGTCTTACTTCTGCTTGTCATGAGTGCTTGTCACTTTCAAGGAGGGATACTTTGCACATCCCTTTTGTGGGACTAACTTGGCCCTTTACCTACTGCTATTGACCTTTATAAAGTATAACTTGGTCAGCTCTCTATGTGCAGTCAAATTATCAATCTATCCTAAGGGCGTACTCCCACAAGGCACATTTATCATGTATCTGTATCATGCTCGGGCACAATTTACCCCCAAAGTGCAGCTATCAATTGTGATTGCTTCGAATTGTGCTGGGACGCGATACGCTGAACCATCTGCCATGAATATTATCAAAAGGTAGACATGACTTAACACCCCATACAAACAAACAAACAAACAAACAAACAAACGATCCTCATGAGCAAAGAGGATGGAAATGGAGAGACTGAGACATCTTTATTTTGCCCAGAAGGACTGATTGTAATCACCTGGCTTAAATACCACTTTGCACCTTTTATTGTTACGTGGGAGTGTCCTGTGGATCTCGCAAGACCTTTCCTGGTCTCTGCAAATCCCCAGGATCCCCACAAGGTTTAAATCAGAGACCACAAATGAGGAAAACAAAGGAACATATATTGACAAAAGAGATCAGACTTAACACAAAACAAAGGATCCAATCCGAGTCCAGAGACGGGCAAGGGTCGGAGTCCTGAGGTCCGGGACGGGTGCCGAGGATTCACAAAACAGCCGAAGTGTTGAGGATTCGTAAAACAGCTGAGGTGTCGAGTGTCCGCAAATGGCTAGCGCGTTGAGGGTCCACAAAACGGCGAGAAGCCGAGGGTCCATAAAAGCGGCTTCAGAGGTGGGGGTCCACAAAATGGCGATAATAATGAAATAAACAAGAACAAAAGACAAAAGAGAGCCTGAACCAAAAGAAAATAAACAGACAAAGAACAAAAAAAGGGACGGCTTTCAAATGCCGGGGATCCAAGGACGGCCTATAATGGCTGAGGATCCAGGGGCTACCCTTTACGGCCGAGGATCCAGGAATGGCCTCTGATGGCCGTGGATCCGTGGGTGGCCTCTAATGGCTGAGGGTCCGAGGGCGACGCCTCCAGCCGCTGATCCAGGAGCAGCCTCTAACAGCGCAGATCCGGGACAGCTCCAAACGGCTTCCCCCAGCCATGAGTCTAGCGGGTTTAAAAAGAGAAGACTAAACTAAAACCAAAGGTGCGCACATACGAGAGACCACAACAGACACAAGTGCAACAATGAGCCGGCGAACACAAACGTTATCACCGGGCCTAAATAATCAAGAATGTAATGTAAAAAGAAACTAACCAATCGATCGCCAAGCGCATGAATGCCGTAGGGGAACAATGGTAACAGAACACTAAGGGAACAGGGAAAAATAATAAACTGCGAAGAACTGCTCACGGTGCGAGCCCTAACATTTATGACATTTCTGTCCACGTCTCACTCACCGTATTCAACCAGGTAACCATGTTCATTTGCTTCATGGTGCTGCTGACTTTCCTGTACACATTATGACTTTCTGAATGCCCATGTAATCCCTGTTGGCCCCTCCCTGGCTCAACTTTCAGGACATGTGGTGGTGCTTTGGGCTCCGTATGAGTGGAAGCTCTCTGTTGGCACACTATGCTGAGCACCATGGGGTGCCTTTATCTCTTTGAAAATCCTCAGAGCTGCAGTCACGAATCGGTTACTTTCTCTCTCACAGACACACACACGCAAACATGCACGCAATCACACGCACACACACACACACACACACACACACACACACACACACACACACACACACACACACACACACACACACA
>JAUZST010009728.1:0-12807 GCA_034779995.1 Parotocinclus haroldoi | reverse complement strand
TATATACACACATATATACATATACTGCCTCCCGCAGTGATGTCATAGTAAAAACGATTCATACTTGATGCCACTATGACCAATGAGAACCCAAGTCATAGTTCAGGTACTAGGACATTTTGGATTAAAATCTCATAATAATAGTTGCTATGAGGATTGCCCCAAAGCCATCAACACGTACTCTGTGAATTGCCGAAAATGAGATAAATGCTTGTGGTTAAATGATAGTTAAAAAGTTAAAAAGAATTCTTAACCAAATAAAGACCCTCCACAAGAAGTGCAGTGAGGCCAGCCATGCCATTTACACACTTCTACATGAGTTCCTCTCAGTCCCCAGCATAAGTACTTCAACTTGCTGACTTGCCGGGTTTCGAAGATTGTTGGTCGCCATGGCAACATTTGGTGGCGACAGCGGTCTTAAAATTGGAGGGAAATTTAGTGGATGACCTATTTCCAAGTGAATAAAAATGCAGGTCAGAAGAAGCCCCAAAGGTTTTAAGAGGGAAGGAACAGGTGTCGGATCTGTTCTATTATCTATAAAAATAGGGAGCAGCTTGCAGGGAGAGGGTTTGCCCACTCACTCACTCCGTATGCTGATGAAAGCCCAAATCCGGAGGTGGCTGTCTATATGCAAGCAAGGAGCCTACCGAGACCAGTATGTTTGTTGGTTAGAATGGAACCACTGCCTGAGCTGAACAACACACTTTCTACAAAGGAAGGAGGAGTAAAAGCATCTGAGTGGGAGAATTGATTTTCTGATTCAAGGCTTCAAAGAGAATGTGTGAAAAAGACAAAAAGGGGTCTCCGATGGACCGTTTTCAGCTTTTAAGGTCATGCTCGAGAAAACTATTTAGTCAGGTTTACAGAGCTGACTTAAAGGTTTATGGAGTTGGGTTGAGCAGCCAAACGTAATTATTCTTTTAGTAAAAGTACTGTAAAATACTAAAGCAACAAGTGCTTTCACACGAGAACTTATAGTTTATGATGCATTTTAAATGAGGGCAGCTGTTTCTTTTCAAATGGTAAATTAATTAACTTAATTTTAATCAAGATTTCCAACTAAACCATTGATTGATTTGTTTTTCATTGATAAGCATGTTTTACCATGGTTACATGCATCTTTTCTCTATAAGAAATATTTTGTAAATAATTTGTTCACTGGAAACCCCACTCATTATTATTATTATGGTTGAACAACATTTTGGATCTTCCAGTCATGCTGTATAACGGTGTCTGCTTAATCATGGTGCTGTGCTGGTCGGCAACCCTCCATCAGAAAAGACACAACGATTCAAAGAACATAGTCTTAGACCACAATTTGATTAGTTGTTTTATCCATGGTATAGAGATCGTTCTCTCCATAATACTCTTTTCCATTCACCTTCATTCCAATCTTTGTGAGCTTTAGCCTTTTGACCCCGTTTCCATTAAAAATAAGGGCTTTCTTGCATGCAATACTTTCACAAAAGACTTCCTGATTGAGCCTCTTCTGACTTTTGGTTCGATTTGGCATCCTGATAAAGGTTCCAGCTGTTTAAGTTTAAGGGGAGATCACGTTCAAACCTTAACCCTACAGCATGTAGAAGCTAATATTTTTTAAAAATATTACATTTATTTGCTGTACTTTTGGCTGTACGCTACTAAAAGAGTGAGAAATAATTCTATATGATATTTAAACCACTGCTAAAACAATGTTATATCTAATCTTACGGTAGCGCAAGACTTGCAACCGCTCAGCAAAATGGCACATTTTATACTGACACATCCCTTCATTTTTGTGAGCAATATATTTTGAAGAGCCAAGACTTAATAATAATACATTTTATTTGTAACGCACTTAAATTTGAAACAAACCTCGAAGTGCTACAGAGTAAAAATACCCATATAGAAACATAAAACCCAACAATTTCTTTAGGAATGGTCAAATCTGCTAAAAAGAAATGCTTTAGGATCCTTTCAACAGGCTGTGGTACCCTCAAATGATCAGGGAGGGCATTCGACAAGCAAGGGGCCGATCTCCCCTGGTGCTGAGTTTAGTTCTTGGAGGGAGGAGGCGGTTGGAATTATTAGAAGGGAAACTACTTTATTTTAATCAGAGCTAATAATGAACAAAAGCTACAGTATCTGTGTACAATAAACCTTCACTCTGTGCTTCTTCTCTCTCTTAAGCTTCTGTTTGGGCCTCAGCAATAGCAAAACATTTAGCATTTAAATGCCACGAAAATGACAGGGGGCAGAGAAAAGGATGGGGAGAAAGGATTGCAACCTGACTTTTGTTCCCCTTGCGTCCATTTATGTTATTGTTCAACCAAAAGGCCACATTGAGCAAACTGGGGCACAGTTAAAGGGAAACAATGACTGTGTTAAAGGCACTTGCATGTTTTATTACTACAATTCCCAGACAGTACAGGCAGCAATGTGGTAAGAAACTAATGCAATTTGATAGGAGTCGGTTATTTAATACACTTTTGCTAACAATATTAATTCATATATTAAGACAACCCAACTGATGGCAAAGAGCAGTGGTGCTTTATTCCTCTGTTTACGATAAAAATGGCCCTCAAAAAATTCTAACAAGCTGTCTAAGCTACGTCTCTCTGAGATCCTAAAGAATCATCTGCTGAATACGAACCTCAGGCCGTCTCGGTTTGCACGAGTGAACTAAAGGAAAACACTATGGAGTACAGCGCGAGGCAGCACGCTGGCTAGGTGGATAGCACTGCCCCCCTTACAACAAGAAGGTCCCGGGTTCCCGGGTGGGGCAGCCTGGGTCCTTTCTGTGTGGGTTTACTCCAGAAACTCCAATGTCCACCCACAGGTTAACTGATTACTCTAAAGTGGCCTTCACTGTGTGACTGAGTCTGTGTGAAGTTTTTCGCCCTGTCTAGGGTTGTTCCTGCCCTTGCGCCCAGAGTCGCCGGGGAAGGGGGCACCCGCTTGGCCCCAATCCCATATGTATTAGGCGAAAAATAATGGCTGGATAATGAGTACATAATGCTGATAGATTGCTCTGATATCACACTGATTATGGATATTAAGGAATCCAGATGTATATATGTATATAGATGTATATACACACACACACACACACACACACACACACACCAAACACACACCACACACATTATGTAATATTTAATTACCGGATATTTCTTTTTTTTGGTATTCCTTAATTTTTGTGAGCAGTATATTATGAAAAGGGCAGTAATTTTGAGTTACAGAGATGGTGACCGTGAATAAAACACCAACTGTACATAAACACTGTGCAAAAAGCTCTACGAAGAGAGAGTGAGTGCAAGAACAAGCCAGTCGTACTTTTAAAATGAGTGCATCTGATTTAAGAAATAACTCAGGAAGACTCCCGCAGGAAAAATTACACACTTGCTTGTACCTCTGAGTGAATACCTCCCTATTCATGAAACACAGGAGGATAGTAACATCTAAATGCTGACCTTTAAAAGCATGCCCCAGTACACAGCACATTGCCTCTTTAAGCGCTTGTTTAAAAGGGCAGTGTTTTACTTTAAATCACAGTATTCACTCAAATTTGGCCTTAAGGCACAAACCTGTTTGCATAGTGCACATAAACAACACTACCAAATTGTTTTATTAAGTGCTACGAATTCAACAGGGTCACCCGTTATATATGAATGCTGTTTTCAGAAGAATTATTTTCCATCATTTCATCTCATCAGAGCTCGTTTTGCATTCACATTGTTTTTAAATGCACCGTGATTCAGGCTGCAACTTATTGTTCTCTCGAGGAAAAACAAAACGCAGGTCACTAAAAGGCCGCTTAGTAGATAAGTACGTACAGTTTATGGTTAAATAATACAGAAAAGAAACTTTCTGAAATGTAAAAAAAAACAAATCAACTCCATAAAATGCATACATTATAAAACCATGATGACCGCTGGTGCTTTCTGAAAAGTGACTCAATAATTCTGTACAGATATTTAGAAAATCACCAATACACAATGGAGTTTGTGTCGTTTGTTCAGATTTTGCTCATGAACATCCATGTTTGTTTTTCTTCAGGCTTTTTGACCCTGTTTAAACCATGTCATTTCACCCGTTATGAGTGGCAGGATTGTATCTGGATAGAGCTAAACCACATAATGTGTGTGAGTGCGTCTCAAGACACATTTGAACCTGATTAGACTCAGGCTTGAAACGCAAAAAAAAAGGCAAATATTCCACAAGTCTAAATACATTCACTGCCTCCAGAAAGACGCATTTGACTGCCAAAACACTTTGACATATATATATATATATATATATATATATACACACACACACACACACACACACATATATATATATACACACACACATATATATAGAGTTGTCCTATAACATACTATAATAACTATAATAACTTGTTTGTAACACAAGAAACTTAACTTATTAGTAATTTAGACAGACATCACTGTTCCATATAAACTGCAATGTGATCGCCTCCCACCAGTTTGCTCTCTCGGCGCTTAATTGATAATTGGATTCTAAAATGTAACTCCCAAAGTCCGCACTGAGTAAAACAAATAAATGGAGTGATTGTATAAAGATAACAGATATAGACTTTCTTTTGCAAATAACTGTAACTGTAAATTGTCTAGTGTACATAAACAGGTTAATAATTTCTAGATTTCGAAATTTTATAATCTATCTTAAACGACCAAGTGCAAACAGCATCTTTGATATTCTTTAATAATTTGGCTGCTTGTGACCCTGTCCATTGTTCCTCCACACGAGTGTTTACACGCAGCCTAATAATTAGCTAACAATTAAACGAATAGCTCTCGGGGTGATGTGTGCTGAGAAAAGCCCATAAATTACATCATTCTTCTAGGCTCCATTCTGACCCCTTTCTCTTGCTCCCCAGGACTGTTTCTTGCGTAGACTAAATGGCGTTCTGCGCAGAACGTTGGATTGGATTGCATTTACTGCATGTAAATGGAGATCATTAGACTGCTGTACTGCTGTATATGAATATAAACGAATCGTTCGACTGGTTTGGTGCAGAGATACTTCAATAGTCTACCACCTGGCTGGAGTCTGGGTAGTGATTTTTACACGCGTACAGTACTGACTGAGTGGCTGAGGGAGGGAAGGCTGGACAGGAAGCTTCTCTCTGTGCTTCAAAAGCAAACCCTTATGGGCCGGTGCCCCTTCCATGGTCTGTTTGAGCCTGCTTTCTGTGAATTATGGGACATGCTCTGGATCCACCAAGTGGAATACTGGTTTAGACCATTGCTGAGAAGACAAAGCAAACCGATTTACCCCCACTTACCCTATTCGTGGCTAAAAGGGGGTCCAGAGCCTATTCGGGAATTCACTGGCCCCAGGCAGAGGTACATGCAGTACATCACAGGGTTCCATTACCGTTCACTGAGAGTTTGATTTAAGGATCGTTTAAAGATTTCTTTCGATAAGAGATGCAGGATGAAAGGATTGTGTGGCAATTGCAGAACACAATTTCATCAGGTTGCTTATTACTGGCAGAGTAAACAGAGCCAAGGGAAATCTATGAAAGGCTGCCAGCAAATGTGAGGCACCAGCGCACACGCACGTACACGCACACATGCACATGGCAGCATAAACAAAATCAATAAACTATAGAAAGGTTTGGTGTGACTGTGGAACGGGAGTCGATTTCAGTTGCTCATAGGTTCTCCACGGTTTGTCAGTAAACTGCAAAACATTCATACGCAATGTATGCAGAAGGTTTAGGAACCATCAATAGTTCAATTATTTATTTATCCGCCCTCTCACCAATCAATTCATCCATCCATCCATCCAACCTGCCCGCCATCTTTTGTAACCACATTATTCCGGTGAGGGAATGTCAGTAAGGAGCCAGTCCCAGAAAAACAGCCAATCCCTAAAAATAAGGGCTAGAAAGCTGTCGATGCTGATTATGAAAAGGTCAAGTAATTGAGTTAGCAATGTACGTTCTAGAATCCAGTACCTGCTGACCACAATGAGTTTATCATGGCATGTCTCCAGCTGTAAAGTGCTCTCGTGAGAGAGAAAGCGAAGGCGGGGTGATAGAGGTAGGACACTATGGGTAAATAAACGTAAAGAGCCCAGTAATCTGACCTGGCTAGCTTTAAAGAGCACTATGGGAGACACTTAGCTGTCGTTTAAACCTTTCAATTAATTAAACTTAAGAAAGAGAACACTTTAGAGTACGCACTAAGATGAAACTATACCACTACAAGGTGTGTACTTTGGAAAATTAAGATTGCAAAGCTGGTCTTGCCCACAAAAAGTGTCAAAAGAAAGACACCTACAGTAAACGTATTCTATATACACTTAACGTATAAAGCAACGCCATGCTATTTACACCAAGTAGAATCACATTATTTACTAGGCAAGTTTAGTGCAAATGCTTTGTGGTTAGGGCGTTTCCACCTAGTGCAAATGGACACTGATATGGAAAATACTGGTGCTTAATTTCCACACTTAATCTAATGTTAAATACCTGTATTTCTGCTGTGAAATTTGATTTGTTCATCATTTTTACCTGTCACGTCTTGTATATTGTTAGAAAGTGTTATAACCATTTTTTATGTATCGAATTCAAAGTAATGAATCGGAAATGGTAGTCAAATTCCCAGAAGCACCACGAGCCTGGAATTTACTGTCATCAATCCATTGCAGGGTTCCATAACCACGTCGCCCAACCTTCCCACTGCACAGGGTTCGAACCTATGTCCACAAGAACTGCTGTTTCAGTCAGATGGTGGCTCCAACGTTCAACACAATTCACTGGTGGTAAAATTGCGTTAGGTGTTGAATATCAATAATTCTCACATTTAGCAAGTTTGGCTCAACGTTTTTTACGTTTTTTAGTGATCGATAGCCATGACGCCCCAGTCTACTAACTGAACAGTGCAACAGGTACAGATCCTAAACATATGGCTACCCAGAAGATAACCAGCACAGCAGCCTAGCTGGTTCTGAATCCACACCATGTATATCCACTGTACCACTGTACTGTATATCTAGCTAGAGATGCAAAAAGGTTTCAAACTTCCCCAGGCAACAAATCAGCTGCAATTCGACTGGAACTGACTGAAATCCAAATCACAAGTGTCATGTAGTGACTTCCCTGCTCTAGTGACTACTCGAGAATGCCACGCAGGAGTCAGAGTGCTTGCTATGCCATGCAGGAGAAAATTAAACAGCAATTGAACAGAAAATAAATCTAGTGAAACATTAGAGTGAAGCTTCTGGGTGGGAGAAGGGGGAGGAGAGAGACAGAGAGACATTATATACACATTGCTCACAAAAAAGTGGGGATATTTCATGATTGGTTATTTCTAAATGATTTTTGTGATCATTATATTCATTATATATATATATACACACACACACACTATTTTATTCAGAGGATGTAATTATACACTTTGATTCAACGATGAGTTCCCCACATTCCAAAGACGTGTTAACATGGGTTGGGTTTGTAAAGTGCCCTTAGTCTGAGTGTGAAAGTGTGAGGTTTGTGTGTTCCAGGATGAATTGGTGTCCCGTCTAGGTTTTGGGACTAATTTGCTATGGGAATTTACATTAAGGTAGAGACTCGTCAACAGGGTGACATTCAGAAAATGTGCACGGGAATAAGAAGTGTCCACAGGAAGCAGAGATGGAGGGCTGATCGAAATAATGAACAGATTAGTCGACTACCAACATAATCTAATCCAATCTAATCTAGAGGGAATATTTGCTAATTCTTCAGTTCCGTCAAATTTCATGGTAAGCGCCAATGGACTACGCATTACTCCAATCAGATTTACATCAGGGCTCTGACTGACCACTCAAGGATCTGCTTTAGAGTCATCGTCATGCTGGAAAGTGAAGCACCTGCTCATCTTCAGCCTGTCTATACAAACAGTTTATGTTCTGCATGAACATTTGAATTTGGGTTTTACATAGGAACCGACACCGATCGCTAAAATGCACTGCTTGCGCATATTTTGCACGCATTCCAGTCTTATTTGCCAAGGTCTTGTCTGGCTGCAGAGGTTTATTACGAACGGTCCATGTTTACGTTCTGCATGTTTGTCTTTACTGCTGAGGGGGAACGTGGTTAGGTTTAAGACTGACCAGAGATTGTATGTTTTTCATTTTGTTCATCCTTTCCTCATCCCGTTATGCTGTACGTGGCCAATTGTGTGTCTCAGGTGCTAGACACTTCTGAGCTGTCAGGGAAAGCCAGCGATGTTAAAAAGACCAGTGAAAAGCAGCATGAGGAGCTGTGTTGCTCCGACGTTGGAGCGAGTCACACTGTTCGAGTTCCGCCATAAAGAGAGAGCACAGAGAGTGCCTCAGGGTCAATCTAATTTAATATCGAGTGTGCTGCCATGGAACCTAGATGAAATAAGACATCTCCATCCATCTCCAGTTTGAAACGGTGAGATTTTACGACCTATAGAGCATTTCGAATTCATGTCTGATGGTCTTGCAAAACATGGGCAAAATTTGAAGCGATCTCTTAAACTGACAAAGACGGACAGCTGAATTTCAGCGCTTGGCAAAGCAACATACACATTCACAGATAACTATTAGGTAGACATGTTTGTTTCTACACACACTGACCAGTTTGATCAGTTCTCCTTACCCTATAGAAGCACTTTGTAGCTCTGCAATCATAGAATGTAGTCCATCTGGTTCTCTATATACTTTGTTTATACCCTGTAATCTGTTCTTAGGTTCTCAAAGTTCAGGACCCCCACAGATCAGGTACTATTTATTCTGTGGATCATTCTCAGTGGTGGCATCGAGGTGCAGTGTTAAGCTCTGCTGCATCACAGCTCCGAGACTCCCGGTTAGACGGCAGTGATACTAATCTGGTGGTGACGTTAGGGTTTGTTTACTGGCAGAAGCCATTCAGACACAGCAGTGCTGCTTGGGTTTTAACCCACCTCAGCGTCACCGCTAAACTGAAAACGACCCACCAATCAAAAATGTCCAGCCACCAGCATCCTGTGAGCGCTGATAAAGAATTATAGGATGAATAACAAGCTGCAACAGAAGAGCTGCTGTGTCTTATCAGCTCATCCTACACTAACACACCATGACCACGTCAGTGTCACTGCAGTGTTAAAACTGATTTTTCTTTGGATTTGGTGTTGATTCTTTTGAAGAATTGTCAGAGATTTTTAAGCCGTATGTAGAAACCTGTACCAGAAACCGTATCTAAACATTAATTAAAACCTCTGTGGTTGAGCTTTCTGTTTTGGACGTTTTCGGACGTAAATTGAAGACGGAAACTGAAAACTGGAAAACACGTTGGTGTAAATATTACAATTCAACACCAAATTAAGCGGAAGTTTAGTTTGATCCATAATGAAACTGCATAAATGTGCACCCTTATCCAGAGCGACTTACAATTAATACAGTCTTACAATCCAAACAATTGAGGGTTAAGGGCCTTGCTCGGGGTCCCAACTCAGAGTGGGATTTGAGCCTATAGTCCAGTACCTTAACTATTAGGCCACTACAATCCCACAATGGTATGCACAGTAAGGCCCAAACTTCAGATCTCAGGCTACAGTGGACCCAGACACTATAATGCACTTTTTATACAGGCAGCGTTAGAGTCGTTCAAGCATGTACACACACTTGTGCTGCATCCCAGATAGGAGTCAAATGGGAACAATGGGACACTCTTAAAGCTCTCTATCAGTTCACAACAAGTGAATAAGTACAAGGCCATGAGTTCAGTCCACTGCAATGCAGAAGCTGCAGAGAGGGTGTGGGTTGGGGTGGGGTGGGGTGCAGGCGAAGCAACAGGGATTAAATGAACGAGAAAAATGGTGTTCTATACCCCAGCAAAACAGAGCCTGTTCAGGCTTTCATTGCCTCTGGGAGTCACTCCGTCACAGTGGGCGCTTCCATTAGCATTCAGATCACAAAGCTTTATGGAATGGGGAGCGTAAGTGAGAAACACCTAGAACTGCCACGATTATCCCTCAGCACTAGTAAAAAGCACCTTACCCACCACCCAGCTCAACACTACCCTCAAGCTGTGGAACACGTACATTTGCTGTTATTCCAAATGCACACCTGGACCGGTCCATCAAATATATGTAACCAACATGGGACCATGAACAGGGGACCGATTTTCAGGGCAGTGCAGTGACACGGACGAGGATCTTCAGGAAAATGAAATATGTTTTGTTGCGCTAGTAACACGTACGACCAGGCCTGAAAGAAACGTTGGTCACACCCTCAAAAACCAAAAATGCACCCGGAGTTTTTCCAAGGTCTATCAGGCTGGGGTAGGGGGCAGAAACGATAGAAAACAAGTACAGCTTAGTGTGTGAAGTGCAAGCCTTTGTTCTCGATGAAGTAGCAATTAGGAGTGGGTGATCTGGCGAAAAATAAATTTTAAAATCCATGATATTGAATGTGATTCTAGTGATTGTAACTTTTAATATCACTCTGAAAACTGACCTAAAGTAATGGCTGTACTGAAATCAAATACAGCACAATAAGAATATAAGAATATCGAGCGCTTCACGATAAGTTTCATGAAGCAAATACCATACCATCATCTTCTAATAATAAAATAATAATAATATTTATACACATCAAATACTGTACTAAAGTAGAAGTACAGACAGACAACAAACGAGCAGTGACAAAAAAAAAACCTTTATTAAATTTGGATTTAGTCATATCACCATTTTGTGCAGTCCAGAGAAAATCTTTCTAAATAGTAACAAATATGAACTCTTTATAGAAGCACTTTCACTCTCAAATCACAAACGTTTACAGCTGTTGGTTCCCAGACTACCTGGCATTCAGTATACTATTGGGGTACTTCCTGTTAAGTGTTTTCTGAAAAGGTACGCAGTCCTATCCCAATGTTATGACTTTGTTTTTACACTGACTATCCACAAAATTAGCCCATTTCACCATTAAAAACACACTGTAGTTCTTTAAGTACAAACTATAGTCCTTCTGTTTCTCCATATACTTTATTAGTTCCCTTTTTCTGTTCTTTAATGGTCAGGACCCACACAGGCCCAGCACAGGCCAGGTACTATGTGCGCGGAGGATCGTTCTGAGCACTACAGTGGCACCGATGTGGTGGTAGTGGTGTGTTTGTGTGTTACGCTGGTATGAGTGGATCAGACACGGCAGTGCTACTGGACTTTTTAAACACCTCATTGCCACTGCCTTACTGAAAATAGTCCACCAGCCAAAAATGTCTAGCCACCTGCATCCTGTGGGCAACATCTTGTGACCACTGATGAGGATGACAACAAATGAGTTACTGTTTCTGACTAGGGCTGAACCGACATTCCGGCGTCTTTACCTAATGATGTAATGCATTTACACTATGACGTACGCCCAGTATGTGACTCATAGGCAGAGCAACAGATATGGCGCAAAGTGGTTCTGCGGTGGAGGATTTTGTCCCAAAAAGGGAAGCAACTTCACATGTACAACAAACTACAGTAATATGTAAGCTATGCAAAAGGTCTGTAACAACAAAACGGGGAAACAAATCTAAAGTGTTTCGCCACCTCAAGCAGAAGCCTTCGGCTGAATACGAGAAGAGATCAGCCTTTTAAAGTATAAAATACATTTTGTTGCCATTGCATGTTGTTGAAATGTATAGCTAAATATATCGTGATCCCAAAAGTTCTCTAAAATAACGTCATATTTTTATCGCCCACCCCCATTTCTGACTTTCCAAGGTGCAGCAATATTGTAAATATGTCTAATAGAGTGCACAATCAGGGAACAGTGTTTAAAAACCCCAGCAGCACTGCTGTGTCTGATCCAATTAATAGCAGCATAAAGTGAGCACAGAGTAGCTTCATCTCGTGAAAGCACTTCGGTCTAAACGAGCACTGAGCAGTGCTTTACACGCTGCTCTCTCTCCCTCACTCGTCACTGCCTGCATCTCACTAATGACTTCTGAACCCTAACAGAACATAATCCACTGTACTAATTAGTGTGCAGGGTGTATCGACACACATTCAGTCTGCAGCACTTTCTCCCTTCTGCCTTGGCTGAGATTCATCAGTCATAAGTGTAAAGGCGATCCAAAGTATCAAAAATCAGATGAGGCTTAAGAGAGATGTCGATGTTATCAGAGTGCCTGATGGCTAAACATGTCTAGGTACGTGATTAATTATTTCAAATGTGGACTTAAATACAATGTTTGTTTCCTTGGCTGCCCTGTGCTAGACAGTTCAGACAGGGTGAGTTTGAGTACCAGATTAAAGGCTGTTAAACTCTGAATTTAACGCATAAAAGCGACCCAAAAATGTGAAATAATCGGACATGGCTCCCCCCCCGTGTCATACAAGAGCGGAAGCTTTTTTTTATTATTTTTTTTGTGAAAATGTTAATTTGATATAAGAGGTCTATTCAATTATAAATGTATATCAATTATAAATTATATATTAATTGATTTTACTAAAATTAATAGAGGCAGCAGCAGAGGGGAAAAGGGGAGTGACGATGAAAACATCTCCTTTTATTTTTGTTTAAAAAAGTATGTAGTATGAAAAGGCTGCCAGCAAAGGGGAAGGCTGAAAATACAGGAGCTGCTTTGTGTGGTGCAGAAGTGATGTGATTGGTCACTGAGGTTTTGTTACCAGCAAAGGTTTGCAATAAATAAACAAATAATTAAAACAGAGGCCAAATTAAATAACGTCACATTTCTGCCATCTGAAAAAATGGATTTGTGTGGATGTTCCTGTCTTTATATATATACACACACACACACACACACACACACACACACACACACACACACACACACACACACACACACACACA
>JAUZST010009727.1:0-12809 GCA_034779995.1 Parotocinclus haroldoi | reverse complement strand
ACCATCACCAGGCAGAGGAGTTCATTCAGTGGCAGACTGCTGTCCCAGTCCTGCTCCACGGACAGATTCAGGAAGTCTTTTGTCCCCCAGGCCATAGGACTGTTCAACTCCTCTCAGTACAGAAAATTAAAAACTCTGTGACACTTTTTCATTCTGGTCATCCCAATGGCACAAACTGTCCCTATGGCTAGAAGATCAGTCATCTTCTTCTTTATTTGCACAACTGGTAAACACTGTTTATACTGTGGTATACTGTACTACCCCTGTTACACACACACACACACACACACACACACACACCATCATCACCATTACTTCTTTGATACACACAGCACCAAACAGAAAAAATACTAAAATAAATATTTTTTAATATTGCTTTAAATTTAAAAGTAGTTTTTTACTTCATTTTCTGTACTGTAATAAAATGGATACCGTATCATATAAAAAAAACAAATGTGTTATAAAGTTATCTCTGGTTTATAGATTTGGAAATGTATAATTTCGTGTCTGAGGGGACGTACCCATCTGGGTATAATAAATCCCAAAAATTAAGACTTAAGAGGAAGAAGTGATGAAAGCCAAGTCCCTAATCTGGAATCACACAAGATCCCAGTGGAGAAAGAGACCAGGAGGGTTTCTGATAAAACCTCTTTAACCATAAAAGAGGATTTGCAAAGAAGGACTGAAGACATTTCTGTTCTACAGAGACCTTCAGTTCTTCATTTTACCCCCCCAAAAAAGACATTCAGATCTGTGAAGGAACAACAGAGATCAAAGTAAAATCCCATGCTGGTCTCTTATTTAATGGTCGTTTAATCCATTACTATCTTATTCATGTAGTCTGTAGTAAAAAATTTTTTTTGTAATTAAACATTTTTCACAATTACAGACTTTGTACAAAGTTTTATTTAGATTAAATTTAACTTTCTGTAAACCTGTCAGCTACGTGTGTGTGTGTGTGTGTGTGTGTGTGTGTGTGTGTGTGATAAATAACCAATGTTAACTGATAAAGAATCACCAAGATCCTTCTTCATCAACCAAAAAAAGTAATATCTATATAATTTATATGTTTAACTTTGACCCATAGGTCATTTATTTGACCCGCCCCAGTTTATTATTGGCATGACGAGGTGGATTTGGACGGGTCAAACTGATCTGCTGCATAATGTCCAGATAGCAGACAGTTCTGGACCAAATATGGCTCCGTTTAGGCAGCGATAGCTTAGTTGTGCCAATAGCAAGTGTAATGTTACCAGATTTGGCCAAACTGTTGCAGCCACAATAAAATTCATCCTAACATTCAGACTCTTGGTGACATTTATATTTATTTACATTTATGTTATTTAGCAGATGCTCTTATCCAGAGATACTTATAATTACAATACAGTCTTACAATCCAAACAATTGTGGGTTAAGGGCCTTGCTCAGGGACCCAACTGTAGCGGGATTTAAACCCTGAACCTTCTGGTCCATAGTCGAGTACCTTAACCACTAGGCCTCCACATTTATCTAAGAGATAACGTAGGCTGTTCTGGTTCCCAGTACCGTTCTGAATGTGGACTGGAAAGGCGATTCGGTTGAAGTTATCGTCGTCATTCCAAGATTGTGGGTCGAGTGAAAGGTCGAGTGTGGCCCAGAACTGTACTCTTACTTACTTGATGTCTGAGTGGTTATAAAATACACTGTATTACTACAATGATAAGTACACAAAGGTGAGTATATTCATCTGACCAGGCATGATCGTCATATTGGAGGAAAATCTAGTAAATGACACAAATACGTATCATGTTCGTGTCCTTATACTTTTGGCCGTGTAACTGTAATAAAACAGAGATTAGAAATAGATTTGTGTTTTGACATTAGTTATGCCTTCAGTTTGAACGCTGTGAGCAGAAGACCATGACCAAGTGGAAGCTCTTATTGGACCATATAAGCTGTATGATTGATCTTTTCCTGTCCTGTGAGAGACGAAGTGACTGGCTGATGAGATAGGAGATAACGTCATAATATTAAACATATAGCAAAAATATACAATTAAAAATCCATTCAATTAAAGCTCATTCAGATTAATGTGTACTTGAGGAGTGTCTTTAAAAAAACAGCAGGTTAGTGCTAATTATATTTTTGGCTTTTGTTACCTATTTATTGCAACATAAATGAATTAAATGTTTTTTTTTACACAAATCTTTTTACCAGCTTTGTGCTGTTTTTGAAACGTCGTTGTTTTGTGATCAATTCCAGAGATTTAGAAAGGTAATATCTATCAGAATGGATGATCAATGACAGTAATTTATGATAGTTTTGTGTTTAATCTGTTTATTTAGATGACGTTTCCATTAGAAGATATCTGGATGTGTTCGGTAAACATCAAAAACTCACTGGGTTTGAGTGGTTTGTTCATTTATTAATATTATTATTAGTATTATTATTATTATTATTATTACTGATATCACTGATATTATTGCATATTTTCTACTTAAATATATTTAATTTGTTCTCTGATGCAGCAGAGGGGGGCCTTCTCTCCGCTCCAGGCTTCACATAAACCCATCATTTTCTCTAAATAAATTGAACACTACCAGCATAATTGTCCTTTAGAGATGGCTAGATCGCAACGCGACAAGGATTTTCCTATTTTTTCATCGTCGAGTGCCACCGATAAAAAGAAAACTGCTCAACAAGTGGCTCCACATGCCCCGAGCGAGGCTAATCAAGGTGATGCTAAAACCTCAGAGCTAACGCTTACAAGTCAAGTAACCGTGGAGCAGATCTTAGCTGTCACTTCGGTGGAGAGCTCTTTGTCGGCTCTCTGTAACCGAGTGACGGACCTGGAAAAGCGCGTGGAAGAGGTTGAGGAGGTCGTCTCCGCTATAGAGGACAGCCACAATGCCCACAGAACCTGCGTAGCCACCATGGGAAGAACAGTGGAACAGCTTCAACTGAAAATTGCTGACTTCAAAAACCGTAGCCAACATATAAATAACGGAGGGCAATATCCCCCTTTGCGGACTTTCTCCAGACACTACCGACCCTAGTCGGCTTACCTGCTGACTATCCCCCGCTGGAGGTTGAACGTGTCCACCGAGCAAACCCAGAACGAGAAGCTGTGCTCAGAGCGGCGTTAAAGAAAAGCGACATTTGGCATGGTGGGTCCCAGCTTACGATTGTACCCTGATCTGTCCGCGGAGGTCCTGCGAAAGCGACGAGAGTTTGACACCGTGGCGAAAGCGCTGGCCCGTCATAATAAATACCGTGGATTTGCCTACCCAGCCCGCCTCCGGTGTCTCCACGAAGGGCAAATTCGCCTTTTTGATAACCCCGAGTCTGCGGCTGCGTTCCTGGACACTCTTAAATGAGGTCATTTCATCTTGATTGTTACCAGCTATATTGGAGAAGGACGGACTCCATATGCACACGGAGCCCCCTTTGAACACCCTTTGCCTTTTTCCGTGACCATCACATGGACTCTGTGATAATAGTTTACACAGTGGTGTTAATTTACAGTTTTCATTGATTGTTTTGATGCAGCCTTCAACTCAAATTCCACGTTTCAAAACAGTTAACGAAGAGGCCTAAACAGTGCCACAGTGGTCAGAATGACACAGCAAAAGGCTCTAACTGTGCCAAAACCTTTAAAATATGGAACAAAAGCAAATTTAGCCTTCAAACAACTCAACTTTGACACAAGTGTATGAGCACCTCCAATCAATCGTTACACAATAGGCAACAAAATACAAAATACAGCACTCGTGTGTAAATCAGTGACCATTGCTTGTCATTGTAGCTATGACTGTACGTAGCTCACATGCCTGTGCCGTTTGTAGTCAAATTTGCCGTCTAGCAAAAAATGCATCCAGAATCAGATAAGCTTTCATTCAAATTGGATCAATTAAATTATCAATTAAATTCTTTATTTTCAGACTGTGGTTGACAAATGAAATATTCCAACAGAGAATACATGGAAATAAAAACAAAATCCATGTCTGTGTGAGAAATTAGGAAAATGACAAAACGCAGTCTTTTACAGTAAAGAACAAAGATCTATAGTAGGCCTATACTATAAGAGTATAAGAGATAGCCACAAGAGATACTCTTCTGTCTCTTCTAGTCTCCTCTTCCTTGAAGACTGGGCCACATGGCCTCATCCACATTGAATTCAATATTCTCTTGTGCAATGCACCGAGGGAAAAATCGTCTAGCATGCCTGATCCATCCTTGACACGCCTCTGCATCTATATCTTGGGCAGCAGCAGTCATTGCATCGAGCAAGGGCATCTGTTCATAGGGACGGTGATCATATACCTTCCATCTCCATGCACTAAAGAATTCTTCTATGGGATTTAAAAACGGAGAGTATGCTCGGTGTTGTATGGGCCAATGGTAAGGATATGGCACAGGACGCCATCATTGGAGATGGCAGCACACATAGTTATGTTGGCGCCCCTCTGCCCTGGAACAGTAATAGTGGCCCTACTCCCAATGAGGTTCCATCCACGTCTCCTTACTTTACAAAGATTGAAGCTGGCTTCATCGACGTAAATGAAGACATGATGTGCCCCTGCAACAAGGTTAAAAACGCTTATTTGTTTTGCTGTTAAAATTTCACCAAATCCTGATTTTTGTGCAAATATCTGGTTTTGTGTTCTATCCATTTGATCTGTGTACTGGGGAACCTTTTATTTTAGAGTTCGTTGATTGTGCACTGCCCCTTTAAGAGACATAGCTTTGCTTGGCGCCATCTCAGTCTGCAAATATCGAACACAGAGGAGGTACGTAGTTCTGACGGTTGCGCTTAAAACACTTATTTTCTGTGTAAAACAGCATAAAGTGCGCAGTGAAGTGTTAAACAATAGAGGCAGGGTTGTGAACATGTAATCACACTGTAGCTAGTAAGTGAACTGGTAAGCCAGTTATAACTGATGCACGTGCTCTGTGGCTTCCCGCCCTCGTGTGCATTTCTGCTAACAGGAGGCTGATGACAGCCGTGTGTATGTTCACCCCAGAGCTGTAAAAGTTTATCTGTATATTCAGGTTCCCCACAACACAACGCAGAGTATTTATGGGTTAGCGGGAGTGCCGTAAACGTTACACTACATTACTCGCTGAAGAATAAAAAGGCAGAATTACAGTTACGTCAAAGTGACTCCAGTTGACTCTACAGTAACTGCATGATATAACAAGGCATACGAGTGTAGTGCTGTTGTGTTTCCTTACCTCCACATATTGGCATCTGGCCTCCTTCATAACTTCAGAGTTCCTCTGAAATGGAACTCTATAGAGCTGTTTCATGGCCATATGGTTCCTTCTGAGGACGCGGTCAATTGTGGCCTCACTCACAATATGGATGTTCCTAAATACTCCCTGATCAGCAATCACTGCTGCTCTGATTTCGCGCAGCCTAATGGCATTTTTTGCCAGAACCGTGTTGACAACGGCTGCCTCCTGTTCGGCATTAAAAATTCTCCCTCTACCACCGACTGGTAGCCTTTCGATTCTATAAAGAATACATGAAGCGTGGAAAAAATAACATGAAGTGCTGTACATCACTGCAGATACTGTATTTCGGTATATGCTGTATAGCAACATCGAAAAACTCTAACAATGGATGCAACAGTGATTCTGTTTAGAACAGGTGGGACTCTCTGTCCAGCCTCTTTTAATGAAAGGCCATGATTTATGACATGATCAATCACAGTTGCCCGAATTTCATCTGTAACTTGAGCCCTTCCAGCTAGACCTCCACCTCGCACCCGGACTCCTCTTCCTCTGACCCCTCCACCTCTTACTCTCACTCTACCTCTCATCTGCCTTAGACCTCCTCGATCCATGCTTGCAAAGAACAACACAGGCCTGCAGACTGATTGCAAAATGAAAAATTCTGTGAAGAAGTGTCAGACAGGTGCTTTCAGGGATTTCATAATGATCAGGGAGTTCCTAAGAGCTTGGAGTTTATGGTTTCTGTTCTGTAACCACAGCTAAACTCCTAGAGTTTGGACGCCTTGAATGACATCTGCGTTAACTGTTTTGCAAAAGAGAATGGGTTAACACATTTGCAAGAGGTGCCTTCTGCTCTGCTGAGATGGTGACGATGAAGACTGAGAGGTTCCCAGCTTCTTCAAACAGGTCAAAGCAATCATTAAGAACGGTCATTTGCAGTTCTTCCCTTTAGAACTAAGGTGATTTCAGGTGATTTGTTTCTCTTTCTTTAGTCTGTATTCAAAATATACGCATTGCACAAATGTTGTGGTCTGAACATAACTCGGTGATGTTTAATATTCAGCCTGGAGTGTGGACACTGTTTTGGGCATCCTAGTTGTTGCTGTAATCTGTTAAACGAGGATTTAGTCTATGCTTAGAACGCCCGGTGACGTCTTTTGGGGTAGTTTTTTACTGTCGTTCGGGGATAGGATAGGAAAGGGGTAAGCGCTGCCGTTCATACCTTTTGTTTTTTTTCTTCGTCTGTTTAATTTTTTCTTGCTGCTGAACGATTGGAGTCTAGGTCTACTCTTTTATTTAAGTATTTAAATTCGGATTATTTTCCCCATACTTAGTGCTTGTTACTTGATTATTTTCCAGCTCTGTGGTGATCATGTCTGGTTCACTTAAACTCACTACTCGGAATCTCCCCGGATTGGGCCATGTAATTAAAAAGGAGAAGATTTTAACATATTTGAAATCACAAAAAACTGATATAGCATTACTTCAGGAGACTAGGTTATCTGATTCAGAACATTTGACACTTAAGAGAGACTGGGTAGGCAAAGTTTACTTCTCCTCCCACTCACAGAACAAGAGAGGCACGGCCCTTCTTATAAATAAGAACCCTCCTTTTATTATGGAACATGAAGGAAAGGGAGAATTATATTAATTAACGGTCTGATTTTTGAACAGCACGTAACCATTCTTAATATTTATGCCCCAAATAATGATTCACCCCAGTTTATGTCACAAATGATCTTGATGTTTAACAACCACTGCAACGGTCTGGGTTTCTTAAGTGGTGATTTCAATTGTATAATGAATGCTGCCCTGGATAAATCCTCCTCTGCTAGCGTGTCTAACCCGAGATCATCCAACGTCCTTAAAAACTTATGCACAGATACCGGATTGATAGATATATGGTGTCATTTAAATCCTAAAGTGAGAGATTACACATTTTACTCACACCCTCACAGGTCCAGACCTGCCATATAGACCCTATTGTCTTATCAGATCATGCTCTGGTACAGCTGCATATTAATCCATTATCTAATTAACATTCCCAGAACTTCCAACTGGAGATTTAATATCTCGCTTTTAAATAATGATTCTTTTTGCACATTTGTCAGGATCTATAATAAAAGTTCCCCAGTGTCCTCTGCTATGATCTGGGATGCGGTTAAAGCCATATTACGGCTTTGGTCACTGGATTTCTTATAGCTCTCATCTGAAAAAAAGCTTTAAAAAAACCCAGAAAGAATCTTGAAAAGGTGATTAGGCTGGAGAAAATTCACAAACATCAGGAAATGTAAAGGCGCTGGTAGCTGTTAAGACTTAGTTTGGACCACACTCGCCATGTCCAGAAACTGTTACTTCACACTAAACAGAAATATTTGGTAATACAAATTTGGTCATAAATCCAGTCGTCTGCTTGCCTACCAACTGAAGAATCAAAACAATGATCGCTTAATTCACATGATAAAAACACAGAATGGAGATGTTACGTATGATCCAATCATTGTCAGTAGGACTTTCCGGGATTTTTTTATAAATCTTTGTACAGTACAGATCAGGCTGATAATGCCGATATCGCTTCATATTTAAGCCCGTGGGAGATACGCTTCCATCAGTTTGCTTCCAAAAAAAAAGATTATAAGATTAAGATAATGTTAAGTTATAGTCTCCCTCGACGCCGAAAAGGCCTTTGACTGAGTGGAATAGCTGCCATTTTTGTTTCTGGTATTAGAAAAATTCGGTCTGGGCTCTCATTTCATTAACATGATTAAAGCTTTATATTCAGACCCCAATCGCCTCAGTTAACACAAACGGATTTATATCTGATAGCTTCCCGGTATGCAGACAGGGACCTGTCACATTTTTAGTTTATAATGTTTATTAAACCATTGGCAGAGATCATCAGAAACTAATCCTGATATGTCTGGTATTAGTGTAGGTGAAGAAAGCAACGTTATTTGCAGATGATGTTCTTTTATATATGCATAAACCTGAGAAATCAGTTCCAGCCCTGTTAAAATAAGATGGCTATAAGATTAACCTAGGAAAGTATTACAGTAATATCCCTGTAGGATATGTCTACACAATCTCCTTTTCAAGTATCCAGGAAGGGTTTTAAATACTTAGGTATCTTTGTTACTCCTGACTTACATAATCTGTTTCAAAACCTCTCTTCTTTGGAGAATCAACACGATTAAAATGGATATTCTCCCTCGATTTAATGATTTATTACAAAATCTTCCGTGCTATTTGACTCCTGCATTTCTAAGTCACTGAACTCTTATATCTCCCGCTATATTTGGAACAACAAACACCCAAGAGTTAAGTTCTCTATACTTACTAAGCCAAAGGATCTTGGAGGCCTATCACTGCCCAGTCTACAATTATTACTGGTCATCACAACTTAAAATGATGTCAAATTGGTTTATGAACAGGAAAGATTCTTTATGGCTGGGTCTTGAATCTTAATCTTGTTATCCCAGAAGTATTAACTCCCTTCCTTGTTTATAACACACTATTAGGTTGGCAAGATGTAAGGAAGTACCTGACCATTTCTTCCTGGTCTCCCCTGGCTATGAATCCAGATTTACCAGCACAGATTACAAATATTGATTTGATAGAGCGGACTTTTAAGGGCTTGTCAAACCTTGCAGACCTGTTGGATTCCGACTCTGGTAAATCATTTGAGCTAATCAGAGCTGATTTTAATATTCCCCACAAAGATCTTTACAAGTATCTCCAAATTCGTCATTTTATAGGATCTCTTTTGAGGACAGGTAAGATCCGCATGAAACTTTCAGAGCTGGAGAGTACAATAGTTTCGGCCAAGTCTCCCAAAGGGCTGATTTCCAAGATTTATGGTTTACTACTTCATTCTGACTCTACAGGTTATGACTCTTTGAAGCTGTAGTGGGAACGGGACCTGGAGGTGACATTTAATTCCACAGATTGGGCCAAAATTTGTTGTGGGGTCTTCCCTAAGTGTACCTCAATCTCTATACATGAACAGAACTTTTTATACCCCGGTTCTCCTCCAGAGAATGTTCCCTGACTCCTCTAACCTTTGCTATAAATGTAAAACACACAAAGGTACGTTTATCCACATATTTTGGACATGTAATCATATCCAGACTTTTTGGAAGGGGGTCCAGTCCTGCTCCTCAATTCCTGCTGACTCCTTCTGTCTGTCTCCTCAGTCACACTCAAGACAATCTCTTTGACACCAAATCTTTATTAACAATTCTTTTATTCCTTGCCAAACAAAATGCATCCTGCTGAGGTGGTCAGTTCCCCAGATCCCCACGGTTGGCATGTGGATAACACACATTTACGCTCTTATCCCTCTCGAGAGATTGACTCATGTCCTTAACCACAAATCGGACAAATTTTGGAGGATCTGGGAATCATTACATCCTTACCTACATAAACTATCATTTACCATTCGTCCCTGTAAGACGAGGCCAACTACTTTATTTTTTATTAATCTTTTCTGCCTTATTTGATCCATTTCATATATGTTACTGCTTTACCTGTCTCCTGTCAGATGTCGCAGCGCTCTTTGTTAGTCTGGGGTGTTTTTTGTTTATTTTTTAATTTTGAAAAAATTTATTATTTAATTTTTTTATTTTGTTTGACCAAAGAAAAGAATACAACAAAAAAACCTGGAATGACCCTTTATTACGGTTTGTAAAAGCACCTAGTAACGACAGAACAGATTATTTATAACGGGACACTACAGGAACACTATTAGCATTAGGACATTTTAAATCATTCAAACTATTGATTATAGGTAAACGTTAATCAATTAGACGTTCTGAATGTCGGTTTTGATTGATTTTTAATTCATTACCCAGCTCCATTGTGGTCCAATAATTACCCCCGAGGGGTACGTTTGTTTTTTTTGTACTTTGAGTGACAGAAATGTCGCCCCACTGTACTCCTATAGCTCAGTGTCTGATCTTTGATCAGCTTTTTCCCATCATGCATTTGTTCTGTCTCTCCATCACTCACTTACTGATCTATTTATTATTCTATAATGTTCACAAAAATGAGGGCAGATTTCAAATTTAAATATCTCCTAATTAAATATCATCTTATTTTTGTGAGCAGTATTGTATAGTTATATATATATATATATATATATATATACATTATATAAAACCAAATATATTATACAAACATATTCTAGTTTCTAAAGTTTATCACAACACTGAGCTATGCTGCTTGTTTGACTGTGGGTTGTTTTGTGGGACTGTGGTAGCCTAGGGTTTAAGGTACTGGACTCTGGACCAGAAGGTCTAGGGTTCAAATCCCGCCTCTGCCACTTGGTTCTTAAAGCAAAACCCTTAACCCACTATTGATTGAACTGTAAGAATGTATGAGTTGTAAGTTGCTCTGGATAAGGGCGTCTGCTAAATAATGTCAATATTATATTTATCTTAAAGGTTAAATAAGTCTGATTAATTGGTAATTAAATGTATGAAAGCCCATTAGAAAGTTCTGAAGATAACAGTATGATGTCATCACTCATTTCTAACACTTTACTGCATTAAGAAGTAAGAATCTTATTAAACATGATTTAGGCCTGCAGTGACTGTTTTCCACACCATAAATTATTAGCTAGTTAAATATTTATATGTATTTGTTTGTGAACATTTAGTGACATGAATATGTAGCGGTATTTTTATATTTATACATAATGTGTTAAGTACAGTTTAAAATTATTTAAATGATCATTTGTGGGAAAACGAGGGTGATTATTACTGTGTCATATGCTGCTTGTCCAAAAATAATGGAGATAAAAACATGAAATTAGTATTTATCAGTATAACATAAAACATGGTCATTATTATTATTATTATTATTATTATTATTATTATTATTTATGTTAGTTTTATATATGTAATGTCTTGTTGTTGTTGTTTTTGTTTTGGTGCAGTGTGATTCCTCTAACAGGGGGACACATTTTATGCCAAAAAATCCTGTCCTTCATCTATTTTTGAAAAAAAAAAAAATAATATCACAGGAAATAAAAGTAATGTTTTGTCAAATGAATGAGATTTTTGTTATTGCTTATAATACTTTTAATTAGGATAATCGTTTATTAGTCCCTGCAGCAACGTTCCTTAAAGTGCTGCCCAGTGATACCTGAGCGCTAGGTGATGCTAAGCTATGATCCTTTTTCTTAATAAGAGATGCTAACTGGTTTAGCGTCCTCTTATCTCCTAACACTGGTATAAGGGACACCCCAGGACAGAGTCGTCCTCTTGTTTTTCCAGTCTGCATTAGTGATGCACCAGCAGAGCACTCTGTAGAACGTGACTGATGGAACCACCGTGTTGTAAAAGGTCATTAGGAATGGACCCAGTGCTCCAAAAGACCTCAGTCTCCTGAGCAGTCGAGTCTGTTTTGTGTTTCTTCTACAGTTGTGTTGTTTATCCAGTCCAGGTTATTGTTGTGATGTACAGCCGGGTATTTAGAGGAGAGCTCGATGTTAAAGAAATTTCCCCCAATGTTCAGCGAAGGTCAAATAGTCTATCGAGATTAAGCTACTCCTGTATTTAATAATAATTATTAGTAGCGAATTTGGAGTAAGTTTGATTGGATAGGTGAAATAGTCGAGATAAGCTACCCCTGTATTTATTAATGTATTATTTATCTTTTTTCTGTATTTTTAAAAACAAAATGTCATAATACTTTAAGAGCTGGGCGATATCTTTTTGGGATATAAAACTGAGAACCTGGAGTCGGAAGCAGAGCCTCTATTTTGGGTTTGGAATCAGGTAGATTATAAGAGGGATCATCCCTCAGCACTGCAACAGCGACCCCTGACCTTTATTATAATGTACACCTGTACCCCCTCTGTACTCCAGGACATATATAAAGATATATAATCATTACTTAAATAAGACTTTAATCACGTGTAGACATGTTTATACTGAGAGAAGATCAAGCTGCTGCTAACGACACGTTCTGAGATCCTGGGATCAAACCCCAGTCAGGGTCTGGAACTCATGGAAATCCCTAAATACATTCAGTTTTGGCTTCTTTAATCTCAAACCTGAGCTTTACTGAGACTCCACTTGCTTCCTCTTAAACCCAGGATCAAATGTAATCTTTAATTTCCACCCTGGATTTTCAGGCCTCAGAACGTTCTGCTCTTCATGATCTGACCTTCTTCAGTTCAGATCTACAAACCTGAACACCAACTCAGATCTTCAGTTTCAGGACGTCTGTTTCCTTCTCTGAGATCGAGCCACGTCTGTAAGATCACATCTGGATGTTTCAGTATCCTGGCTCCTCATTGGTGGAATGAACTTCTACCATCGGTCAGAACGACCTGCTGTTTCTCTTCCTTACACTAAAGTGTGACGTCTCACCTGTTCAAACAATAACGAGGATCATTTCTCTTTAATCCTCTGCACGTTTGTTGTAGCTCATTTACATTTTGATAGTTTTATCATCAAGCTCTGTGTTTGATATTTAAATATTTCAAACCTGCTGTGTTTTATAAACCCTGCTAAAGTCACAAAGCAGATAGAGAATAAAATAAAGAGTTTATTATTTATTCCGATTTACACTGATAGAACAGAGGA
>JAUZST010009726.1:0-12809 GCA_034779995.1 Parotocinclus haroldoi | reverse complement strand
AGGATCTGCTAATGGAGCCACACAATATGCTGTTTAGGGTATTTGGTTCAGGTATTAAATGGGTTTAAATAATGGGAAAATTATTTTGCATCAATTGTATTTAAAATCCTTTATCAATATCTGTTTATACACGAGCGGGTTGTTGTTAGCTGTTTTCAAATGTTAAAAATGTTTTCTAACATTTGACCACTTTGATTGAAACTGCACTAAGTGGCCAATAAATCACGTAGGACTAGATTATAGGTTTAATGAATGTAACTCATTTAATACTCTACTTTTCACAATTTGAGTTTTTAAACATGGTGTGTACAATAACTTGCCACACTGTTAGAAAACTTGTGCTCTCCTACACAACCAAGCAAATTCCATTCCTATAATGAACCTGAGGGTTCATTACCAGCAGTTACCGCTCATACTGTAGGTTCCATGTTAAATACTGTAGCTGAAGATTTTAATTTCTCGTGGCAGAATTGTTAGGGACTTTCAAATTTTGGATACATTTCTCATAACTATATCTCTGAATCCTGAATATTAAAATGTCTTTCAGTTAGTTCTGTATATTTTCGAGGGGTCAACTAACATCAACTGTCAAAACGAGTAAGCCCCATATGTTTGCTTGTTATATTCACAACAGACACAAGGTTATATTAACACAACAGCCATGGGCCAATAACAGTACCCAGGATAACCCCATCCATACGTCACTGCGCTGCCCACATGCACTACTGTGTCACCCACAGCCGTGAAGCACATTATGCAGAAAAAAGGTTCTTATTTGTTTATATATATATATATTTAGAAAAACTAATAAAAACCGAGTGTTATAGGACACCAGGGGGCGCTGCAGCTAAACGTTAATTACAATGAGTTGTCCCAATGTTAAAAGAGAATAATTAGTTTAGTTCTATTATTTATATCATATCACATCTGCTAGTGTTGTAGTCAAGCCCACTAGAGCCGAGTCCAGGACTATTAGTTTTCATATTTCATACCAGATTAAGCTTTTTTCATCATACAAGAATACAAATGAAAAGAGAAAAAAAATGTAATTGTAATTCCCTTTACATACATTATCACTGATTATGCCTAATATATATTACTAAATCATATTGTTTTTTTATTACGGTATGTAAATGGAAATATAAAAATAATGCAGTGCTCCTTATATGTACTTTGACGTACTTAGATTACTGCAGATATGAGCCTATTATATTTAATGTTTTGTCTGATCAACTTCATTTCGTGTGTTATGATTGTCATGGCATGGGGTTGTCAGTGCCCTTTAGAATGGTCATTTACTTGCTCTTGTAAGTGCGATGGCAGCATTAATTCAGAAAAAATCTACTGAGATCTTAGAGAAACATATGCAGCCTCAAGATGTGATCTTCCTTCATTTCATTTTTCAACAAGAAAATGCAAAACGACATGCTGCGCACATTACAGTGTACATAGGCATGACTGTGGAAGAAGTGGGTACAGGTGCCGGACTGGCCTGCCCCCAACAGAAAAAGTGTGGAGAATTTTTAAAATGAAAAATGTGAAACTGAAACACTAAATCGCTTGGTATCCTCTGTGCCAAAACATCTTTTAAGCGTGCTGAAAAGGAACGGCAACATTATATAGTGGTAAATACTTTACTGTTCCATGAATTGAATGAAATGCAATGGACGTTTATTAACACCAGACGAAACATTACATACCTCATCCTCATACTTCATACTGTCTACGATGAAATAAAAGCCAAATTAATGGTAAGAAATGTTTTGTATATGCATTTCCCATAGTGTCCCAACTTCACTGATTTATGGTGGTAGCGCTTTGACATACAACTGAATTTAGAAGTAACATTTTCATCAGTCAGTTTCTGTGTTCTTAGGTATACTCCTCACAAACATTAGGGGATATTTTAAAATGAAATATCCCGCAATGAAATATCCCCTCATTTTTGTGAGCACTATACAAATGGTTAACAATAATTGTAAAATGCTGATTACACAAAAATCAAATGGTAGACATAGTTTGGACACTGGCATGTATGGTGCATAGAAGAGACTCACTTGTATGTCCAGCATTTCTTCATGAGGTCGTACATTTCAGACGGGCAGTTGGGTGGAGCTTCCATCCTATCTCCTTTCTCAATCATCTGCGTCACCTCATTGCCCTTCATCCCCTACACAGAAAGAAACAAAAAACAATCTAATTTAGATAGCAGTCTTTAGAAGCACACAGCCATGTTCAATAGATTTTAGGAAGAAAATCAAAACCCTTCTGAAACTGTGATCAAATCAGTACATTTTCTTCAAATATTGCAAAACAGTCATTTTAGTCATGGATAGGCTGGTTCTGCTCGCAACTGCAGTTGGTACGAGTGTCAATGTTTAACATATACCAATACTTTATAATTATACGTACAATGTTTATTAATTGTTGTGAACATGTTTAAATTATTATTATTGTAATTGTCAATTGACATTTGATATTTTAGTTTTTGTTATTCTTCAAAGCAGTAGGTCAGAGAGCCCGGCATCTTGTATCTGGAAATGTATCAAATGATAAGTCATTTTAATTACTAGCTGAACTGGTTTTAAGCAGTTTTTAAGGTTTTACCTTATTTCTGAACATGGTTCAGGCTGCAGCAATTTGAATGTAACTTTTGTTCTGCATTTAAGACCTTCTGTACTGCTAAGATGATAGTTGTTAGTTGTTTCGCTTTCTGTTGTTTCTGTCCTGGTTTAGCTCAAGTTCACAGCTTTAAAAGGAGGATGTTTCATATTCTGTCACTACAGCAAATGATTCCTGGAACATCCTCTACTCACACCACATACCACAAACTTTTCATCTATTGCTTTCGTTACCCAATTCTGCAGCTAACGATTTTACTTCACTTTACTTCATTATATCATCCACTCCTTCTTTAGATATCTAAAACTAGAGTTCAAATTTTACAGAGAAAAATAGCTGTTCATTTGTTCTTCTCTACAGGAAAGGATCTGAAACTAAAAAGGAATATGGATTTATTCTAAAGTGGTCGTTAGATTTTCTGTTTTTAAAAAACGAATCTTGCTATTCTCTATGTGCCAATTCTATGTTCTATAGGAACTAAACCCAAGTAATGTTCAACACAAATCTTTTTTAAAACCCGTACACTTATCTGCATTACATTATTTAGTTGAGCCTTATCTGATTTAATGAAGATAGCAAAATCCTATCATTTCAGCATAGGTTTTAGAATAGTGTCGGTCTGAAATAATTTCACTTATTCCACATTAGGATGAGGTTTTGGAAAAGTAAATGAGAACGTAAATGAAATGAATCAGGAACAATGCATTCCCAGTCATTACCGACACGTACCTTATATGGCTTCTGTCCATATGAGTAAGCCTCCCACATCAGCACCCCGAAGCTCCACACGTCACTTTTACTTGAGAATTTACGGAAATTCATGCATTCTGGTGCATACCACTTCACAGGCCACTTACCATAGCTTTGGGCCTAGACAGGTGAGAAAACGCAGTAACAGTAAACATACGGCATAATCAACTGTCGTTTAACTTTCATTATTAGCTTTTTCCATATCATTTTAATAAAGCGCTAACAAAGCCTCTTAAGTGAATGCTTACAAAAATCATTAAGAAAGTTGTCCAAACATACGAACCCTTTGAATTCAATGTTTGTAAACAAATACCCCCAAATTAGAAAAAAAAAACCCAAAGCGCACCGTTCCTTACATTTATAAACCCAATGTGTTTCATGTGTTGCCTGATAAACTTAATTTTATTTGTTAATAAACATCCATTCCTGCATTTCATGCCTGCACATAAAATCGTTTCTGACTGAATGAGGTACAAAACGAAATACATATGTTATCAAACCTAATTTAAACTATTAAATAAAATAAAAAAAGAATGATTCTGATGTATGGATGAGCGATAATGAGAGTTCAGTTTTAGGCATGGGCAAGGCCCTATAAAAAGTGAAATTCCTCCAGATTCCTTCAATCATTAAATGACATTATGCGTCGAAAAATAAGAACTACACCAAACCCTCCAAGGAACATTTGTTTTGTAAGCATTTCAATCTTTATTTTCACGCACTTCTTGACAAACTGGAGATCCTCTGCCCCCTCTCGCTCCTCAAATAATTTCGTGTAATTTGATTTTGTACCAAATCATGATTAGAATCATTTGCCCTTTTTAGGAAGGTGTGGCAAACCTGAAATGCAGGAATGGATATTTATTAACAAAGAAAAAGGGTGAAGCATAAAAAAGAAATATATAGAAGTTTATACAAGTATTGTGTGACTCAATGAAATAAAAAATGACATTTCTTTTTTAGATTTGGTGTTATATGTATATGTACATGCATCTATCCATCCGTCCATCCATCCATCCATCCATCCATCCATCCATCCATCCATTATCTTCTGGTTAATCCACACGAGGTCACGGGCCAGCCAGTGCCCACCAGGCAACTCTGGGTTGCAGGGCGGGAACATTCCTAGATGGGCGCCAATCCATCGTAGGGCACACACACACACACAGTCACGCACACCGTCACACACTAAGGGCCATGTTAGAGACACCAAATAACCTAACACGCATGTCTTTGGACTGTGGAAGGAAACCAGAGTACCTGGAGTAAACCCACACAGACACGGGGAGGACCCAGGCCGGTCCACCCTGGGATTGAACCCAGGACCTTCTTGCTACCCACCGAGCCCCCGTGCTGCCCATGTTTTACATGTATTTGTTTACATTTGCTGAAATATAAATTGTGTTCCTTAACAAAGCTTAACTTGTTTTAAATTTAAAAGACAATGAGAACTGGAACAAGGCTGCAGAAACATTTGCATAATACCATATATACTCAGCTTTCAAATCTTTTTGATTGATGCTAGGGGCGTGCTACTAACTCTTGTGCAGATGAGCCATACCGTATAGTCGCTGTCCTGGTTGAGAGCTTTGGACAGGCCAAAGTCACTGATCTTTGCATAGTGCTGTGTGACTAACAGCACATTACGAGCTGCCAGGTCTCGATGTACAAAGTTATGCTCTTCCAAGTACTTCATCCCCATAGCGACCTGATGTAAGAGTTCTGTCACGTTCTTCATGCTAATTCTGTGTGAAAAATAAAGGCCAAGACATCAATCCACACTTCCTACTCAAACTATTTACTCATCCCCCCCCCCCCCGCCCCATTAAATTCAGGATAAATAAATAAATGATACCAGTGTGCACTAAGTATCAGCAGTATAACAGGTGCCATTATTTTACGCCTTAATACGGCACAGGTTTCTAAAAGAAAAGCTGAGGTCATATGTGTATGAATTTGATATTTTTTAAGAACCCGTTGACGTTTAAATTCTGAAAAAATATCCAATTCAATTCCTTAAGAATATATTTTGGGGATAAATGATTAGGGTATATAATTATGTGCTCCTTATTTCACACGGTATTTGGCTTACATTTATGGGCAGATTAACAAGTCAGTACTTTGTGTTGTACAATTAGTGCCACACAAGAAGTTACTGTTACTATTGCTGTAATACTTACACCATTGATAAAAACTGTGATGTTACATCCCATTTACACTGCATATATTTTTAAGATGGAAAGCTTAAGTAGAAAGCCGTTTCCCCATCTGTTTACCGCCCAAAAATTCCATAGGCTTACGTGGTCAAAGCAAATTAGCTCATAATCAGTATATGTAAATGTAGCGTCTCTTATTCGCTGATAACGAGAGCATGGTGATGATGGTGCAAAAACAAAAAGGGAGAATATTAGAGAATTTAAGGACGAACTATTTGTATCAAGCAAGCAGTTAACTATGTTAAAAAAAAACAATCAAAATGCAGTTTGAGACAATGGAGCACAATAGGTTCTAGTGCATTCATTTTCCATCACTACGTACCTTATATTGTAACTGAAATTGAGTCAGTTGTTTCAGTTACCAGGGGTGTTTCTAGGCTACTGTACTGTGTACTGAGGCACAACTGTACCCCCTGCTTGCCAGTCAGTGGGAGGAGGACAACTGTACATAAAAAACTAAGCCTGATAAACTGCTTGCTAAATAGATTCATTGTTATTTGTGTAGGCATCAACAGGGTTGATTGAATCCCAAATCAGAAAACCTTAGGACAGTATGAAAATGCAAATAAATATAAAACCACTGTTTCAATACGTTTACTTGGACTTCTGTTTCATTGCAGACAGAATGAGCCTGAGATATTTCATGTTTTGCTAATCTTATTCAACTTAATTTCATTTCTTAATAAACATCCTTTCCTGCATTTCGGGCCTGCAACACATTCCACACATTGGGACAGGGGCAATTTATGGCTAGTGAAGAGGCCAGAAACTGGAGCATCTGAAATAAACCCACGCTCTACACGGAGAGCCGTCCAAGCTAGAGACGAGCAATCAAAGGTCAAGATCAAACGGGGACACCTGAACTGGGTAGGAATGGATTCTTATTAACAAATGAAATGAATTTCCGTCCATCCATTATCTTCAGTGCTACTCACCAATCAATTGGACCAGACAAAACACGAAATATCTTGGGTTCTTACTGTCTGTATTTAATCAGGTACAGTAAATTTAACAAAAACTTTTAGTTTACTTCTTGCATTTTTCATACTGTCCCAGCTTTTTCAGATTTAGTGCATCAATTACAGCATCCAATTTTAGTAGCCATTACCCTGTGGAAAAGAAAAAATAAGCCTTCAAAATGGCCAATAGGAAAAAAGGATTTTTGAAGAATATAACCAAATAAATAAAATAATTTGTACACCCAGTTCATCTAATCTAGGGCTGCAGAGAGCTGGGGTTCTGAACAGCTACTCTGCCCTTGAAGCAATTATTCACTCATTCAGAAGACTTCATAATAATAATAATAATAATAATAATAATAATAATAATAATAATAATAGACATGTCTTTTCTTCAGTTTTAAGTAAACCACATTCGAATTGATACACATTCTATGCAGAAACAGTTCCCTGGGACATAAATAGAGGAGGGAACCTACTTGTTCTTGTGCAGGTATTTGTTCAGAGGGCCGAGATCAGCCAGTTCCATGACCAGCATGAGTTCTTCAGCTTCACAGATGCCGATCATGCGCACTATGTAGGGATTATCCAGCTGCTGCATGACTTCAGCCTCACGAAGCATTTCTTCCCTCACTGCCTTATTGTTATCATCATTCTTCAGTATCTTAACAGCAACTTGTTTCTGTGTTCTGCAGTACACAAAGGCAAAAAAACCCCCCACCAAATTAACAGTATATTTGCAAATTTCCAATTACAAATATAAATCATCCCAAGTCAGAATGAATCTGATCTTTGAAGAAGGGCTGTAGGACAAATGATTAGGGAAATATTTGACACTAACTATACTTAATATTTTACATGAGCTATTGATGCTTAACTTATCTAGACTGTGTACCAGAAGGTCCCGGGCTAACCTCTACCTACCTCTGCCAAGCTGCCAGTGTTGGGACCGTGAGCACATTTGCTTGGATTGTAAGTATCATTTGTAGATTGCTTTTAAAGCATCTGATAAATGTACTTATTGTAAATGTCCAAAGTTTTATAGAGCACTATTAGACTATAGGGAACAGAGGCTGGTAAGGCTGCTAAACTGTTTTGGATATGTCCTTATTCCTTTTTGCGACAGCAGATTCCCTCATATAAACTCACTAACTCATTCCATGGCATGGCTCACAAGATAGCAGGTTGATATTTCTTATAAAAGTAGCTAACAAAATTATTATTTTGCATTAAAAACTATTGTTCTGGTAATCTATTGTGTGTGTTCAGAATGTAATCCCTCTGACAGCACTCTGTCACACTGAAACATGATGACAATTATGTTATTATGAATTATATAAAAGAAACAAATGCATTTAGTTGAATACTGACCATCGAAAAGACAGAAAAACGAATTCACAGCTAGGGTCTATATATTATTGTAATGACTTGACAGCTTCGACATTTACAGATTGTGTCAGATTTGACAAATGTCTTCCCCTTACGTTTATTAACCTTACCACATGTGAAAAACTGGTAGTGTAAAAACAGTAAATAGGGAGACCATATGGCCAATAGTATAAATACACACCATCTTATGTATATGTTCATAAGACTTTAGATCCATTGCTAACAGTAACACACAAACTGAAGAACTAATAGACTCAACATGGCAATGTCATAGAATGTAACGTTTTCAACAAGACAAGCCTGCCCTGCTTCTTCTGAACTGTTCAATGTTAACCTAGAACATGGCTGATAGTGTGTAAAAATTGTCCCCAGTTGCGATAGCCACTATCAGATTCCAAACTACTTCTGAAAGCATCATCGGCGAGGAAGAATTGGTTTTTGGTTGTTGTGCAATGCACTTTGTGCAATCACCTTACCCGAGTAATCAAACCTACTTCATTATCTGCCAGTCTTGACCAAGAGAATGGTTGATGGATTAAACAAAAATGCGGTGACCATGTAGTGAAAATAGATATATGAATACCGTGACATACTTCCTCATTTGGTAGATGCCCTTGCGAACTGTTCCAAAGTTTCCTGAGCCAAGTTCCTCATCTTCCAAGAACAAGTTGCTTCTGTTCACTGTGGTTGGGCGAAGCTCATCAGGGTCAGCGTAAGGACTCTCATAAACCTTTGTTTCCATGGGCAAATCCTGTATTTTAGCCTCTTCTGGAAGTAAAAAGAAGGAGGTGACAGCTTTGGCATTGCCTGTCATTACAGCTGTGCAACAGGTCATAGTTTAGACTAGTGGTTTCTAAAGATTGACGCATGTTCCATGGGGGTTGGGGCAGCTATTGTAGGGGGGTTACAGTTATAGTTACACAAATGAATGAAGCATACTTGAGCCAGAAGAATCTCAATAAGAATGATTTAAGATGCATAATGCGTGTAAACCTTTAATCATTGATCTGAACAGGTGAGTTGAGTTTTGTTCAATAAAGAATTTTGAATGACTTGCTATGTAATATACATTCCAGTGGTGTTTTTGGAAGCAAAAACCACCTGTACATGTATCGGAGTGAGGGACTTGACTTCAAAAAGGGGGACTTTGCAGATACTCTTTGGGAACCACGGTTTTACACTGACATTCTGATCATGGGCTAATTATACAAGTTATGATTTACCAGTAAACTGCGGCTTTGTATCGTGATAGTCATGCTCGCGGGATTTGTACCAACTTGGTTTTATCTGTGGGCACACAAAAATGAAAGGCATTAGACAGGTACAGTTACCTAGACACACTGTGGAATACAATGGAACACAAGCACACCATGCTGCATACTGCTCTCAGTCTCCTTCATGGCCATTTGCATAAAACAAAACAGCATTTTGTTTGACATTTGCACCCAATGTTGATTTTCTCTGCAATTGATTTTTGTTTACTTTTGACTTTCTTTTCTGGTGGAACACCATGAATGAGAGGAGAAAGAAGGACCACAAATAGCTATTAAAAGCCGGAGTAAACTCATCACACCAAAAGAAAAGATAAGGGTAAGATAAAGGTAGACCAGTATTTAGTTGAAATCAATGAGAACAAGGTGATTATGGTGAAACTGGCTAAACTGCTAATGGGACTCACTTACCCAATTTTGTTGTGCAAAATGTAAAAGATTTTCATTTATTTATGGTTTATGCATCTGAGGTATATAGATAGTAATGGTAAGTAAAGTTCCTAATATCCTGGGCAAACTCTAAACTAAAATAAAATTGACTAATTATTGACACTCACCAATCAATTCATTAAGTACACCTCCTTGGTGGTGGTCTAAAAAACTAATAAAATATTTAAAAACCTTGTTTTATTCAATTCAGTTTGCAGTTATCGCATATTGCCCTGTATCTGTAAATAATCACTAATATTTTAAACGACTATGCATAATCATAAAATGTATTTTGTATCTCTTATGAAAGCTACTTACAATTACAACTAATCCCGATATCAAATGAAAACGAAACAAAATCAATGTTACATTAATTAATTGCATGAATCACTAAATGTTTAACACCGCTGATTAAATACCAAACTTTTACAGAGAGGCAGCATAAATGTAGCTACAAGCATTTAGATATTGTGTTGGAAAAACTGCAAAGCTCTCAGTGTAACAATATATACCTCATGATGATGAGCACACAGTACCAGCCGGAAATTTGGAAACACCTGATTAAATTGTTTATTTTCTTAAATAGATAAATAAAAATTGCATTTTGCCTCCAGTATTATACCAAAAGTGTTATGAGGCAAAAATAACGAAACCTTCTAGAAGTGTCTCCAAGCCTTTGATTAATACTATATGATATAATTTTTCATTAAACTAGAGCAAGATGAATTTTGTTGCATACGTTTACGATTTTTAAAAAAATTTATTTAATGAAGGCGGCATTATGTAGCCTTTTGTTACTAGCTGTGAATGTAAAGGCAGTTCTAAATGTGTTGTATGTATTGTCAAACTGAGAGCTTTTCAGTTTTGAAACTGGCATCGGGGCACCAACAGTTTACGGGGATCAGTGGACCGTAGTGTTGCAGAGTGGATTTTGCATGGAGGTGATTGGAGGACGAAATGAGAGTGGATAAGGGTGTAGATGAGCGGGTGCAGGCGACCCCACTGAGCTGGCTTTGCACTGAAAAACCTCACTCAGTAGAGTATGAGAACAATGCAGGCATCCTACCACCAGCAGTGGGGTGGAGAGGAAGGGTGGTAAGGTTTGTGCACCTTTCCGAGGCCAGGTTTGGGGAAGGAGTAGGATTTGAGTCTGGAGAATATTCCATGTGCTCCACCCAGCTAGAAAACCACAGTTTTGGAGAAATGAAAGTTATTGTCCTAGATCCCACACTGCATTACTTGACAATGTGACCCATATGTTTACTTTCATGCATTGACAATGTTAAAGAATACAGTGCTCATACATAACAAAGCAATCATGCAATAAAATACTGAAACTATTGTGTATGTTCCAAGTCTAAAGATAAATGACAAAATGCTCAGTTATCAAGACTGATTAACAAGGAAGAATATCTATCTATCTATCTATCTATCTATCTATCTATCTATCTATCTATCTATCTATCTATCTATCTATATATATATATAGTGTATATATTTTAAGTACCTTCTGAGAATAATGTATTAAGAATAATTTTATTATAAATAAAATAATAATTATAAAATTAAGAATAATTAAATAATTAAGAATAATAAAAAAGATACCTGTACCGCAGTGATGCAGTGTGTAAGTATAAAACTAATGTCTGCAGCCCATTCCTGATATGTGCTTATTTTGAGTGGAAGATCATACAGCAGTGACACTGGCATGGTTGTGTTTGAGAAATGTATACATGTATACAAACTCCTTTTACTGACTTTTATTTAATTTCAGTCAGAATTAACCCAATATATTTCAAGTTTTGTTAGGATAACATTTCATTTGTTGATATACATCTATTTCTGCATTCAGCAGAGGATCTCCAGTTTCCAAATGTATGTATTTTAAATTTAATAAATTGGTAAATTAAGTATTTTAGACCAGTATTTGTTAAAGAAAGATGTGTCAGTGCACAATGTCATCAAAACATTCAAGCAATCTATAGGGATTATAGTTCATTATGTGCAAGGGCACACGCCTAAGCTGAACCTGGCCCTTCAGGCGGTACTGCATAAAGATGTGTCATTCATCACTAGCTGATATACTTACATGGGCAATTGATTATTTTGGCAAACCCTTGTCAAACACAGCAACACAGATATATGTTCACAAATGCCACTTAAATCTTTAGTGTGCAAAAAAGAATCCTTAGATTAAAAATGTTGCTGCACTGTCTACTTCTGGGATGCACTGACAAACAGTGAAAATGTGACTTATGGTCACACAGACACAGTATGCTCTAGACCAAAGACAAAAGAGACCATTCAGAATATCATTAACAGCAAGTCCTAATGTCAGTGTCATTCGAGGTATGAGGTTGTTTCAGTACCCTTAGCAAAAGTAATTTTCATTTCTGTAATGGGAGAATGAATACACAAAAAAATACACTGTGATTTTAGAGCAGCATAGGGACTACTGGACTTGAATGGACTTGATGGTCCAGGGCTCAAATCCCACCTCTGTCAAGCTGCCCCAGTTGGCTCCTTGAGCAAGGCCCTTAAACCACCATTGTTTGTAAGACTGTATAAGCTGTACGTCTCTCTGGATAAGGGTGTCTGCTAAATGAAGTAAATGTAAATGTAAGCATATGTAGCTTTAAAGACTTTTTTGTTGAAAACCACATGCTACATACATTACAAAAGGCATGGCTGTAGAAGAAGGTGGCACAGGTACTGAACTGGTTTGCATGTAACCTCAAATACAGAATGTGTGGAAATATTTGAAATAAAAAAAATAACAACAACCCCTTGTTGCACAACTTATAACCTAACAATTGTTACCTTCACCAGAAATGGTCAACCAACAGTGATCACTTCAAAGTGAAAGTCATATATATTATTATGAGAAACCATAAAGGAACCAAGGGCAACTACAGGAATCTCCTATATTGGCCAGAAGGCATTTGGCAAAACATTTTGTGGTCAGACGAGGCGAACAGAATATGGTGGTGTAAGTATCGTTTTGCTGAATCTGGTCCTTCACTATCACTGATGAGACAATTGATTACTGCACCTCGCTCACTCCGGTCCTTTAGCACTGCTCGACTGGTCCCCCCATCTCTGAGGGGAAAAGGAAGGCATTCATCTAGACTCTTCTCTGTTTTGGCTCCTAAGTGGTGGAATGAACTTCCCCT
>JAUZST010009725.1:0-12809 GCA_034779995.1 Parotocinclus haroldoi | reverse complement strand
GGTAGGTCTGTAACGATTCATCATGATATATCATGTCACCGAGATATCACCTTTGCTCCCTCTGTGCACATTTTAAACACCAGAGGGCGCAATCATGCATCATATACGGCATATGTTCCTTCATATCTTTTTCATTAGGACATGACAAGGTCATTATGAAAACCTGAAGGGATTTGGGATGTTTAAAGATTATTTCTAGAGCGTTTTCGCACGTAATTAAAATCGAATTATTTATACTTCTAGTTACTAAGAGACTCGTTCTTTTGCTTTATGCACTAATGGAATACGGGGGGCTGTTTTGCCTTGTTTACATGATAAAAGTGGAACAGTGAGTGATGATCTCTACTAATATCTGATCATAGATCAATAACTTAGGAGTAAACTATCCATAAATGATCTATATCTATAAAGACTATGGAGCAGCCAGCAGATCCAGTATCAGAAAATCATTCATTCCACATGATCAATACCAAATGATTTAGTCATAACTGGTACTAGATGATGCTAAACTGATATATTGATCGATGATCGAATAGAGTTTAAAACTCTAAAATGAGCAGGATGTTAATAATCAGGCGGTAGATGCATATACAGAGCTGTGCAAAAGTTTTAGGCCACCATTAGATTAGATGTGTCGCTATAATGAGCATCATTATTCATCAGAAAATACAGGACAATGATACAACAAAAGAAAAAAGTACAGCTTTGTCGACTTTTTGGAAGGGTGGCAGTGTAGGAACAGCTTATTCAGAAGGGGAACAGGAGGGAAAAGCTCAAGATGTGCCAAACATCACTAAGATTACATAGAGAAAATTCCAAATGTAAGATTTTTGGCTGTAATCGCAGGCAATATGTTACACAGTGCAAGCTCGGAATTCAAACACTTTTCAGACAGTCCTGTTCAAACAAACTGTCCCCCAAATTCGGAGCAAACTGTTGATTTTGAGCATCAGCACCCTAAAGAGAACCCTAAATGGTAAATAAGGGATAATTTCAGACGCAGTTTTCTTATTTTATATGTAAAAAGTTGCTCCAGGCGACGGAACAAGACAGGATCCGGCTGAGATGTAAATAGATTTAAGAGATAATTTGGATTTTTATTGATTTTATTTGTTGTAATACGTTCCTTTGCTCCGTTTTTTTCTGTTTTAATCACGAATTACAGACAAACACAGGCGTAAAAAGTAACCCGCTGAGGGTCATTAATTTAGTTACTAAATTAGGAATGGATTAATTTAGTTACTTATCATGGAGAAATTCGATCCAATTCACAGGTCAGATTTAATTCTAGAGCTCTTTTTATAACAGAGCATTATCTCAAAACATTAGGTTATCTTCTAATAATGAAGTCCAATCCCAAATTGAGCAAGCCTAGAACGCGACAGTGGCAAGGAAAATCCCTAAATGTTATTGGTAGGAACAAGACTCACAAGACAGAAGACTGACGACGGGGGATTTGGAGGTTATGGGGTTAGAATGATCTTTATTGCTAAAACAGATGTAATGGTGGCCTAAGACTTTTGGACACTATTGTATGTGAGCAGATACACAGGTAGAGATAAATATTACTGATTATGGAGCTATCGAGTTGTGTATCCCACACCGTCGGTCGATAAGAGGTTCAGAATGAGGCCTGGATAGGGATGGGAAGAAAGGACACTCCCTCCTTAGTTATTCCAGCATGTTGGCACGATGCCATGCTTTAGATAGTACCCGCTCTGTCCTGTGCCACCGAGATCCAGTCCAGCCCGTAGTACAGTGCCCATGCCTCTAAACACAATGTTTATGTTTTGTGTTGATGCAGGAGGATGGACCGGGTGTGCAGGCGAGGTCGTGTCGTTCATCACCGGATCAGTCGTTACCGATAAACCCGCCGGAGCTTGTACCATCTGTAAGCGTGAGGCGTGGAGGGAAAATGTGATGAGTTCAGCTAGCAGTGACGAGTCGAGCATGGATGGAGGGAGGAACGCCAGCTAACGAGACCGCCGCTCCTGTGGGGGGGCTTACGAGAGGCAATTACAGCAGGATTACCCGCTTTTCCCCGGCATAGCCGTATCGTCACAGAGCCGTTAAGAACTTTGGAATTTATTCCTTGATTTTTTTTTTGTGCGCTTGTGTGTGTGTGTTTTCTCGTTAAACATGGAGTTAGCTGTGCGGATATGGAATAAAGATGCGATGATGTTTATCAGACCGTGGATACCTATCCTCCTCGGCCTTCATATGCAGTTCTCCTGGGCCACGACGTGCCCAGACGAGTGCCGCTGCGACCGGACCTTTGTGTACTGCAACGAGCGGAGCTTAACGTCGGTCCCTCTGGGGTTAGGCGAGGGCTACAAGACCTTGTACCTCCACAACAACCAGATCAACAACGCCGGATTTCCGGCCGAGCTGCACAGCGTGGCCTCGGTGGAGACGGTGTATCTCTACGGCAACCAGCTGGACGAGTTCCCGGTCAACCTGCCCAAGAACACGCGGGTGCTCCATCTGCAGGAGAACAACATCCAGACGGTGTCGCGCTCGGCCCTGGCGCAGCTGCTGCGCCTTGAGGAGCTGTACCTGGATGATAACTCGATCTCGACGGTCGGCGTGGAGGAGGGGGCGTTCAGGGAGGCGATCAGCCTCAAGATCCTCTTCCTAACCAAGAACCATCTGAGCAGCGTCCCCATCGGGCTCCCCGAGGACCTCAAGGAGCTGCGCTTGGATGAAAACCGGATCGCTCTCATCACTGACGACGCTTTCGAGAACGTCACCAGCCTCGAGCTCCTCCTGCTCGACGGGAATCTCCTGATGGACGAAGGCCTCGCGCCGGTCGCCTTTCAGAGCTTGGTTAACCTCAAAACCCTGTCGGTCGCTCGCAATTCCCTGACGATTCCGCCCCCCAACCTGCCCACGCAGTGTTTGGTTAAGCTCAACTTGCAGGATAATCTGATGACAGAGATCCCTTTGACGGCCTTCCGTGGCCTCCACCGGCTCGAGAGGCTGGATATTTCCAACAACCAGCTGCAGACTCTTACACAGGGGGTCTTTGATGGCCTCCAGAGCCTGAGACAGCTCACTGTTCGGAACAACCTTTGGCACTGTGACTGCGACATTAAATGGGTCATATTGTGGCTGAAGTCCCTGCCTGCTTCGCTCAACGTCCGCGGGTTTATGTGCCAGAAGCCGGAGAGCGTGCGCGGTATGGTAATCAGGGAGCTAAACCTGGACATGATCCAGTGCCCGGCTACAGAGTGGCGACCGACACGGCAGCCCCCTCAGTCTGCTCAGTCCTCTCCGCCCAGTGCCGAATCAGCCACGCTCCTCTCTTCGCCGACTCCTTCAATCACCCGGACGTCCAGCCCGGAGCCGCCCTCGCCCGCCCTGTCAACCGTTCACGAAAACGAGCTCAGGACCGAGAGCCCCGAGACCCCCGAGCAAGATCAGGAATCCCTGCGCGTCTCGTTCATCGTCCTAAACAGCTCGTGCATCTTGGTGAACTGGATCGCCACTTTTACGGTCACAGCCTACAAGGTGACCTGGGTTAAGCTGGGCCACAGTCTGATCTCAGACCCCGTCCAGGAAACCATGGTGGAAGGGGAGAACCAGAGGATCCACCTGACCAACCTGGAGCCCAAATCTGTCTACCGGATATGCGTGGACCCTCTGGACGCCTTCAACAGTTACCACGCGGGAGAGGACTCCATCTGCTCGGAGGTCATGACCAAGCCGTCGTCGTACGACCTGGACGAGAAAGCCGAGCAGGCGAGCCAGCAGGACCTGGGGTCGTCCCTGCTGCTGGCCGGCCTGATCGGAGGGGCCGTGCTGGTGGTCCTGATTCTCCTGCTCAGCGTTTTGTGCTGGCACGTGCACCGGAAGGAACGTTCGGCGCAGTCTAAGTGGAAATACAACCGGGGCAGGAGGAAAGACGACTACTGCGAGGCCGGGACGAAAAAGGATAACTCCATCCTGGAGATGACCGAGACTAGCTTTCAGATAGTTTCTTTGAACAACCAGCAGCTCCTTAAAGGGGACTATCAGATTCAGCCCATTTATACCCCCAACGGCGGGATTAGCTACAGAGACTGCCACATGGCCAACAACGCCACCGCTTACTGCAAGAACAGCGTTCCCGTGGCGAACCCGTGCCATACGTGATGGGTTTGGGGAACGTCCCGAGCCCTGGCTGTACAGTATATATTTCAGAGAACTGTAAATGATGTAATTTATACTCTTATCAGCGATATCGCCTTCTTTTGTATCCCAGTGAAATGCAAAAACGACTTTACGAATTCCTTTCCGATCGACGGCCGTACGGCTCCCGCAGAGCGTCGTGTTAAACGTGGCCTCGTAGGAAAACCATCCGAGCTTCATTAATTCGGAGTGGGTGCGTACGTACGTACGGGCGCAGGCTATTGTTTACATTGTCGTGCACAAAATCCCAGAAAGTGCCCAGAATATATCGGTATGACACTTAGGTCGAAAGTTTCGCACTAATTCGTTTTCTTGGTTTGGGTTTTTTGGACACGATTCGCCCCTCTAGCTTTGTTTCTTGGTTAATGTGGATTGAGATTCAGAGGGGGGTGGGTTAAAGCTCCTCTCGTTATTAAACCGGAGGAGAAAAACGAAACAAGTCCCACTGTGAAACCTGAATAAATTGACACAGCGCTTTTGTTTTTGTTTTGTTGTTAAGAAGAGTGATGACAGTGACGCATTATCATTCCTGCATATTTATTTGACTAAATGGGTCGGGTAACGGTAACGGTAACGGTAACGGTGACAGGAATGCTGGATTCCATCAGATCAGGACGCTCCGTTACCCTGCTGCACCCTTCTGATCAGCTTCTTCCTTTTAATTGTCTCGTTTTTTAGCTTCTGCATCGACTCTGTGAAACATAAAAAACATAAAGATCCAAAGGATGAACAAAGGCTTTGAGTTTTAATCAATCATCTTCAGTATTATTAATAAACATTGTTACCATGACGAGGGTAATTAATGCAATTATTATTATGATTTAAAGATTACAACTCTTTAATGTCTTTATATTACGTGCTTTTTATTCTTTGTTGACAGATGAAGAGTCTCTGTACAACCTGAAATCATACAGAGTTTAGACGGTATAAAAACATGGGAATTAAAAAAAAAAAAGACGTTTTCCTTACATTTACTTTTTTATTTTACTTTTATCCTTTTATTTTAGAGTTCCTCTGAAATTCCTAAAGTTCCTCTCAATTTCTTAAAGTTCCTGTAAGATTTCTAAGGTTCCTGTTAGTTTCCTAAAGTTCCTGTAAGATTCCTAAGGTTCCTGTAAGATTCCTAAGGTTCCTGTAAGATTACTAAAATTCTTGTGAGATTGATAAGGTTCATCTGAGATTCCTGTAAGATTCCTAAAGTTCCTGTAAGATTCCTAAGGTTCCTGTAAGGTTCCTAAAGTTCCTGCAAGATTCCTAAGGTTCCTGTAAGGTTCCTAAGGTTCCTGTAAGGTTCCTAATGTTCCTGTAAGGTTCCTAAAGTTCCTGTAAGATTCCTAAGGTTCCTGTAAGATTCCTAAGGTTCCTCTGGTGTTCTCAATATTTGTATGGTGTCTCTCAGAGATTTTTCAGGTTCCTCTGAGATCTCTTAACATCTCTCTGAGTTTCTTAAAGTCCCTCTAATGTTCTTACCTTTCCTCTGGTAATCTCTATCTAACCTTTTTATGGTTCCGCTGAGATTCTTAAGGTTCCACTTATTATAATCATTTAGTTGTTTTGGGTTATTTTTACCTTATAGCTAACCCTAAATTTCCCCCATCTCAACTCTTCTTTGGAACGTGTTGCAGGCCTGAAATGCACGAGTGGATGTTTATTACAATTAATATATATCTATCTATATATATATATATATATATCTGGGGTTCATACTGTGAAATAACATTAAAAGGAAACATAAAGAAGAAGGAGTGAAACAAAACACGCAGGGCTTCCAGGTGACGTGGTTTCACAATTGCTCCTGTGCTGGTGCTCGTTTGGGTTTTTTGGGTTCCAAAGTGCACAGTGAATATATAAAGATCAGATCAGATTGTAGACTTACACAATTCAAGGCCATTGCATGATAAGATTGTAAAGATTGTAAAGTCAAAGTGAAAAAGCAAAACACTCAAACTCAACTAAAATACAAATCTCCCGTTTCTCTCAAAGCAGGTTGTGACCTCGAGTTCTGGGCCATGCAGAAGGTGCTCGTTAGAAGATCAGTTGTAGCCATGAAGGGGTGCACAGGGTCAGCAACAGTACACACAAAGGCCGTGGCATTCAAGCCAGGATTGGTCAGACTCATCAGCTTTGTTAAGCCCAAGCCCACTGCAAACTCAGCCTTCAGCATTCTCCTGCTGTTACAGCCAATCTGCCTCAAGGTTGGATGCTTAGTGCTTTTGCTGACAGCTCCCTCGATGTTTACTGTTTGTCGCACCATGTGAGTAACTCCGTAAAGGGTTTGGTGTGGAAATCCTGAAGCCCGTCCGCCAACAACCGTCATACCAAGGTCAAAATCACAGTGATCACATTTCCCATTTCAAGTTCATATTTGTTATATCGGGTTTAAGAAACAAAAATAAATAATATATAATAAAACCAGCAACAAAATAATTTTGTTTTCTTTTCTGTGAATATTATTTATGTATAATTCTGTATATTTCTGTTGAAATCGATTGGAACAGTATAAACATGACTGACCCAGAGGCAGAACATTCTGATAATGCACATCTGGACACCATGGGACCAAAGCAAAACTCCATAACCCACAGACCTTCCCTCAGGTGAGAGGGTGAAGGAGCAGGGGCACTTTGGCACTGCCGAACCGTGCCAAACCTCTGGTGAGCTCAGGCAGTACAACTTTCATCTGTAAGGGAAATGTGAATAAAAATAATGAACTACAGTGCTTATTACATTTGCTTAGACTTGTATTTAATTGCAGACGGTATGAACCTGAGATCTTTCATGTTTTATTTTATCTGGTGAATAAACATCCATTGCTGAAACACATTACAAAAAAGTTGAGACAGGGGCATTTAGGGACAGTAATGAATTTTAAAAAACTATATGATGGTGTTATTCAAACGGGTGATTAGTAAAGATGGGCGAAGGATCTCCCGTCACCAAGTGATGATCATTAAACGAACCTGGAGGAATTTCAGTGAAAAGAAAAAGGAAAGGAAATGAAATAGAAAAGAAGGAAAGACAGAAAAGAAATTGAAGGAATCTGGAGGAATTTCAGTCCTAAAAAACCTGAACGCCTAAAGACGGGTGATCTCTGTCCCCTCCCTCAGAACCGTCATTCAGTAATATCTGATAGGAGCACGTGGGTAAGGGATTAGTTTATCCCAAGCTTTATCGAGCTCTATAATCCAGAGTTACATTCATAAATACCGCTTATAACTTTACTATACCAAACACAAGCCCTGTGTTATAGCCACGCCCAGTTTCTGGTTGGTCCTATGCAGTATCTCCCAAAAGTGAGTACACTCCTCACATTTGTGTAATTACTTTTATTAGATCAACGCTGACACTTTGACCTCTGCTATCAGAAGATGACCAACGCCCTGAAGGTGAGCTGCAGGATGGTGGATAAGATCCTTCAGGACAGGTTCCACTCAGAACAGACCTCATCATGGTCCAACAAAGAAGATTAGTGCACATGCATAGAGCCATATCCAGTGATTCGCTTTTGGTTCAGAGGTTAAAGGGGTGGGGGTGGGGGGGGGTAGCCTAGCCTAAGACCATACACCCCACACTGTATCAAACTGGTCTGCATGACTCGTCCCAGAAGGAAGCTTCTTCTAAAGATGTCCTGTGGTCTGGTGAGACCAAGATAAACTTATTTGGTTCAGATGGTGCCAAAAGTGTGCTGAACCAGTATTTACTGTGCCGTAACACGATAACGACCCCAAACACACCTCCAAAACAACCCACTGTCTTACTGAAGAGACAGAGGGTCAACGTCAAGCATGTCTCCAGACCTAAACCCTACTGAGCACCTGTGGGCACCTGGGGGGTGTTCCCAAATGGCAGGGGGAGGAGCACAAGGTCTCTAATATCCACCAGCTCTGTGATGTCATCATGGAAGAGTGGACGAGGGTTCCAGTGGTGACCAGTGAAGCTCTAATGATCTCCATAAACAATAATTTATGAAGTATTGAAACACAAAATATTGACCCTGGGCACAATTTGGGCATTTTTACTCAGGGGTGTACTTACTTTTGGGAGATTCTGTGATTGCCGTTGGGGTGTCTGTAGGTGATTCTGCTTTTATATGAGGTCCTGTACTTGATCGGCGTATTATTAATTGATTGATTCTAATTGATGTTGATGATTCCGTTTCCTCTCTGTAGGACGTGTTAGATTTGACCTGCTTATGTTTGGACCCTTTCCCCGGACACGCCCGGAGCCGTGTTTATCATAATTTGGGGCCATTTCCATTTTAAACAAGCAGGAATCAGATAAAGCCCTTAATTTAAAAAAAAGGACTGGTCTTTAATCACAGACGACTTTAAGAAACGAGCTCGATAAAAACAGATAAGCTTTCTAATCTAATGCTCAATTCTGGTTTAATTGTGATCGCGATTAATAAGCGATTAATTGCTTCAGCTCGCCGAGCAGATAAAGAAGCTCTTAGCAGGAGCCGTGGATGGTCTGGGTCTGGATCTGGGTCTGGGTCTGGGTCTGGGATCGGGCCCCATGGCGCTTCTTGATGAATTGTGTTATTAGTTTGGCTTCACAAAGTTCGAGACGTGTCATTTCACAGCTAATAACTCTCACACAATAAATAACACAATAAAAGTGGAGCGCCGTCGCTGGCGCTGACCTTTCCCGGCGCTCTCTGGGGTCACAGAGACACTAATTAGCTATTAAATCTGCACATCTGGGTCCTCCAGCTGTGTGGCCATTGTGGATGTGGATTCATGAGCTGACTATCGCCTGTGCCCCCTTAAGAGCGCCCCCCCCCCCTCCCCGAGAGAGGAGTCGGGTTCGAGTGTGATAGTGCCGTATTAAGTTCAGGACTCGTAATCACAAACAAAACAGAAGAGCGGCGTCTCCGCTGCTGCCGTCAATTACTAAGCTCCATCCAATTTGGGTGCAGATGTTGGAGTTTATTCCCTGGGATCCATCGGGACGTTCTGTGAGATGACGGAGCATGGCGTCCGGGCCGAGGCGTTAAACACAGAACCCACCGTGGCAGATGGTTCATGAGGGAGGCTGGAGATTTGTGTCTAAATGCTGCAGGGCTGCGAGAAAAAACAAAAAAAAAACAATCTGTGTCACAAAAAGCTCTGAGATTCAGCCTGGGGTCCAAAACGAGCAGAAGGAACTGGTGCAGAACATGAACTCAAACAGGAACTAAATCAGGAGAGGAAACTTCACTCCCATACTAAATGTGGAAAAACTCCTACCAGTACCAGTCCCCAATCTGACATCTACTGGTACCGGTACCAGACCTCACACTGAGATCCAATGGTACCAGTACCAGACCTTATTCTGAGATCTACTGGTACCAGTACCAGTCCCCACTCTGACATCTACTGGTACCAGTACCAGACCCCAATCTGACATCTACTGGTACCAGTACCAGTCCCCACACTGAGATCCAATGGTACCAGTACCAGAACTTATTCTGAGATCTACTGGTACCAGTACCAGACCTTATTCTGAGATCTACTGGTACCGGTACCAGTCCCCACACTGAGATCTACTGGTACCAGTACCAGTCCCCAATCTGACATCTACTGGTACCGATACCAGACCTTATTCTGAGATCTACTGGTACCAGTACCAGTCCCCACACTGAGATCTACTGGTACCAGTACCAGACCTCACACTGAGATCCAATGGTACCAGTACCAGACCTTATTTGGAGATCTACTGGTACCGGTACCAGTCCCCACACTGAGATCCAATGGTACCAGTACCAGTCCCCACACTGAGATCCAATGGTACCAGTACCAGACCTTATTCTGAGATCTATTGGTACCAGTACCAGTCCTTACACTAAGATATACTGGTACGAGTTTAGTGGTATCAGTGGGCAGTGTTTCCCGTTTGTTCCTGGGTTGGGCCCTGTGCTGCTGGTACTGGAACATCTTAATGTGAGAACTGGAACTGGTACCAGAAGAGCATCCTTTAGTACTGGAATCATTTCCTAAGATGTTTTGGATTCTTTTATACAGGTCTGGGTTTGTCCTTGCTCTTTTATTCATCTTCTTTAAATCTCTTTTCTGTTTAATAAATTAAATTTTAATGGTTAAAATCTGTTGGTTTTATAAGAGTTTGAAGAGTGAATGACTGATATTTATTAAATACAGGTTAAGAGCAGCTGGACACATCAGTAATGCCTTTTACTGCCACGACACGCTTAATGAGCTCGCTCTGTGTGTGTGTGTGTGTGTGTGTGTGTGTGTGTGTGTGCGTGTGTGTGTGCGTATCTGGATGATCACTGCTTGCATATTTAGGCCTGATTCTGATCTATAGACTAATCTCTAATCAATACTCATTTGAATAGCAGAGCTCTGGCTTTCTGGTTTCTCACTTTGTCTTTATTTAAAATTTTTAAGGTACCCAGATGGCACAGCGAGCAAAGGGAAATGAGTTTGAGTCCCTGTAGTGCAGACCCGAAAGCATCCACCCAGTTGACCCAGTTAGCCCAGTTAACCACACCACCTTTCCTTCACCTGGGAGCTTATGACCTTTAACCCCGGTATCTGTATCTGGTATCTGAACACACCTTCTTTTTAACGATTCAGATATTGAGAGCTCTCTTAACATTATTACCTCGTTCCTGCACGCTCCAAACCCCGCCCACTTCTGACGATGCCTGCATAATATACCAGACTTTAATTGGTCCCTTATATACGGATGGGAGGGGCTTTATAAAACAGAACTCAGAACAGGAACTAATGTAGAAGTACCATTTGTGAGGGGAAGGTGAACTGCTGTATAGTCGTTATGAAAATTATATAATATATATCATTTAAACCAAATACTTTCTATGGTTTTAACATTTTTTAGCTGTTTTAAGAAAACTTCTTTTTAAAAAACAACAGCAAAAAAAAATAACCCTAATTAAAAAACAAAAAGAACAAGCTTTGTAGCTTTAAGCAGAACAACGTTTTACTCTCATTAAAAACTACAACAAAAACAACTGACTCAACCAACACCACAGAACAACTATTTAATCTAATTACAAATTAAAATAAAAAACTATTTTACACTCTTATTTTAAAAGAAAGGAAATTACACTCTTCTTAGAAACAAACAAAAAAACATAAAAGCATTTTTAGTGGCAGTAAAACGACTACAAAAAAACTTACTCAAAAGCAAAAAACAAGTTTTTAATGTCACTAAAATAAAAAAAAACATTTTACTCTTACAAAAACCAACAAAAACAATGTTTTACTTTTATTAATAACAAAAAATGCCTTTGTACTCTAAAAACTACAACAGAATCATCTTTTTATTTTCATTAAAACAGAAGCTAAACTTTTTTCTCATAGTAAAAACAACAACAAAAATCACTCAATAAAAAAACTCTTATTCAATCAACATCAAAATCGTATTCAAAACTACAACTAAAAATCACTTTGTACTGCAATTAAAACTACAACTAAAACACATTTTAGTCTTGGTAAAAACAACAACAAATTTGATTTATAATTCCTAATAAAAAAACAAATGAACAAATTTGGTTGAAAATTACAATGAAAACATTTTACTATTAAACAATAATTCTCACTTTTCGCTATAATTATAAAAAAGAGGAACAAAAGAACAATGTTTACTCTTTTTTATATCTTATTTTACTCTTTTTTTAAAGAGTATGGAGCGTGACTTGATTTACGAGACATTTATGATCTGAGGCGGGGTCATCATTTAAAGGAACAGGCAAAGGAACATCAGAATAGCAGAAAACTAGTACAACTAGTACGAATTTGTGCGTCCCCTGCTGACAGAAAAGAGAATCACAGTTTTGAAAGAAAGACTAAAACAAGCCGACGCTGCGACTTTGCTTTTGGACTTTATTCAGCGTTTGAGGTTTTAGAAAGGAGACTTTCTCTGTTTCGTTTCTGATCTGACTGTAGATCAGACCGGGCCGTCCAGCTGTCCACTCGACGTGGCACAGTCAGGTATGGATCCAGATCTGCTCGGATGAAAAATGGACTGGATCTGAGAGCTGCAGCTCTGAAGCCGTTCCAATCTCGCTGCTAATTGATTAGGACCAGAGTGAGATGAAAACGCGGTAAATATTTAATGAGCTGGAGCGAAGAAGCGACGACAAGTCCCCAACACAAACACGGACGCCGTTCCAGGCAAAGCGCTTACCGTCCCCCGTTTTCCCTGTCCTCTATCTTCCACAGTTCCAGGATGAGACTCTCTGAAGTAACGAGCTTTCTTCTGTCTATTCAGACGAGCTTTTACTGCCTTCATTTGCAAAAAGTCAACAGCCTAATTGTTAAACCAGGAGCGAGAGCACGCTGCGCAATCATCGAGCCTTCGCTATTCCCAGGAACGAGTGCTTTATTTTAATTGCAAAACTCGCACAATAAACCTGTCTCACACCTTCTCTGTGATTGCTCATCAAATCTGAACAGATTCTGCTCTGTAGGACGCAGGAGGAAAAGTCTTAGAGGAATTAGGCTGAGCAAAATGAAACAGAGCTCTAAATATTAATGATGAACCAAACACATTCATTATTCAAACGCACAACCAATTCATAACACACACACACACACACACACACACACACACACACACACACACACACACACACACACACCCTCATATTATTTTATTAATGATTTTTCTGATAT
>JAUZST010009724.1:0-12809 GCA_034779995.1 Parotocinclus haroldoi | reverse complement strand
ATCCCACCTCTGCCACAGTTGGGTCCCTGAGCAAGGCCCTTAACCCACAATTGCCTGGATTGTAAGACTGTATGAATTGTAAGTCGCTCTGGTTAAGGGCGTCTGCTAAATGACAGAAATGTAAATGTAAATCTTAATCTATACCTGGGCATTGAGCAGACACCCTTATTCAGAGTGACGTACAACTGATACTATCCAAACAATTGTGGGTTAAGGGTCTTGCTCAAGGACCCAACATGGGATTTGAACCAAGGACCTGGGCCATAGTCCAGGACCTGAACTGCTAGGTGACCACAGTCTATAAGTCCACAGAAAATGGTTTAACAATCACGCCTTGCAATTGGAATCGAAACACAAATGTGTACGTTGCTCTATAATTTGTTTACATGGCAGGGCGATGTCCGGACCCAGGCCTGTTGTTCTGAGCGGCCCATCTGGAGCTGGGAAAAGCACGCTCCTAAAGAGGTTGATGAAGGAATATGAGGGCGTGTTCGGCTTCAGCGTCTCTCGTAAGCATCGTGTTTTTCGTTCTGGTACATAGATTTCCAGGTGATGGTGCTTTAGCATGACGTGATTCTCTTGTCTTCCAGATACAACCAGGAATCCTCGCCCCGGAGAAGAGAATGGCAAAGGTAACTCGTTAAACTTCTTATCTCTCTTGAACCATCATCAGACCCTTTACCGGGGTCCATGCTCTAGTAATATGTTGATGTGACCCACTGAAAATACAGGTGCAAATAAGGATCCGGCATTTCCGTGTAGAACCTCAGGGCATGGCTATGCAAATTCAACACACATTACAGGCACTACATTTCCCATAATGCCCCAACATCTTTCCAAAGGCTAACAGGTTCTGTTAGGTATCCTGTGGTACAGCTGGGCCCGTAGATCCTGCAAACTGCTATACTTTAAAGTTGGTGTCCCAGCTGATCCCATAAATGCCTGATTGGTGAAAAATCAACATTCCTGATAGGCGACATTCTTGTTAAACTCTTGCTGTGTTCGAGTGAGCATTATCCTGCTGAAAAAGCCAGCTAGAAGCCCTGCCATGAGAGACAACACGTGCACATATCATTGAGTCGTTAGTGTCCCTAGTATCACTACTAGCGGTGACAGGCATCTTATGCGATGGCTCCCCAGATCATCACATCAGCAGGTGGGGCAGTGTGTCCACAGCAAAAACAGCATTGAAGCATCACCATGAGGCGATACTCAAACCCAACTGTCAACGGATCCCAAACAGACAATGTTCAGGTTCATTGTCTAAAAAACAATGTTCAGGTTCCTTGTTCATGACATCACTGTAGATGAAGGACATTTCCCTTCTACAACAAGCCCCTGGAAATGGTCCGAGCAAAGACAGGGGTGTGTCATGAAGGTGCCCCCTCTGTCTGGATGGTGTATAACAAAACTGCAGGAGCTTTGGTTTGAAGGCTTTAAGCCCTAGGACGCCACTGAAGGACATCACATGTAAGAAAACCGTGATGTTTCCAAAGGCAAAAGAAGAGCAGATGTTACAAAAGAGGGAAAGGTCTGAGTATGGACATGAATTAGAGATGATCCAGAGAATTTTGAGGAACTTCCCAACCCAGAAGTCGCTTGGTTTCAGGTGTCAGAAAATCTGGCTATCTGAAGTGTGACTGAATTTCCTATACTGGTTATTTATGGTTTAAAATTTGATCCACTGACCACATTTGAGGAGTTGGCTCAGATTTTTTGGACTTCACTTGTTTGTATCATAGATACAAATAAAACCCAAGATATGACAGTCGTTCTGTCTTCACGCAAGGGTTCAGTAAGGTCTTACAATGGAGCTGTAGCTTCTTACTCCCAAGTGAACTGCTGGGCAGGTACAGACGTTCACATTTTTTGTTCCCGATGTGCCTTTGTTTTCTTTATAGGACTGAATTGTCTCCCCATGCTTCTGGGGGCCATGTTACTGCCCGTAGCAGACGTCCTGTCCTCCTTATCATCTAAAGGTGTAAATCTGATTTCATCTGCTCAATCACTCATTAGCCCAAACTTTAACGATGTGACCTGAGAGTGACGGGGGTTACTTTCATCTTCCTCAAATCCACGTTTAAGAGTTATTTTACAAAGGCTACACTTTATGGAAGCTATTCTTAATGTTTAAGAACTGTGTACACTTTGGAGTAGAAAGCTTTTGAAAATAGCCCCCTGTATTTACAGATGCTCCCGTTTGTCCAGAAAGACTACTCATTAGCATCACAACAAGGCACCTTTCAGACGGGTCAAAAATACTTGGACACAAACTTATACAGACACTAGTCTATGTACAATAAAACTATTTTTCACACATCAGTTTGTCATGAAGTTGAGATTAGAGTTCAAAACTAACAGCCATCCAAGAAGTGTCTTGTATTTCCCTTCTTTTCTTAAATATGGCATTAGGAAACAATATTTTACACGATGGTGGTGTCTAGCACTGGTATTCACTTTCAGAGACTGAAAAATGGGCCAAAGTACATTCTTAAAAACGGAAAAGGGGACAATAACCGAGCTAATAAACAGCAAAGACCAACAAAGGTTGTGTTTTGTGTTGTGCTATTTTGGCCATCCAGCTTTACCAGCATGAGCGGCATCACCAGTCCAGCACTAACCAGCATAGAACATGGAACTTTCCTGGTTGACCACCAAACCAGCGTCCAAAACACAACACACATCTTTGGCTCTTTTGTGTGGCCGAGCTATCCAGTACGACGTCCCACACGTTGTCATGCTAATGACTAGGATGGACTGTTTGTGTTACGGTTAAGTGTTTGTTCCTTAATCATTCTGTGCCATGTGCAGCTTATTCACCCTGCAAACCAACTCACCTGCCACTTTATTAGGTACACTACAAATATCTAATCAGCCAATCGCACTCCACGAATGAACTGAGGTGCTGCATCAAACCCAATATCAGAACTGGGAAGAAAGGTGATTTAAGGGACTTCTAACGTGTCATGGTTGTTGGTCTGAGTTTTTCATACACTGCTGATCCACTGGGATTTTCACACACAGCGCTACCTCTAGGGTTTACAGAGATCGGTCAGAAATAAACAGTCCATTGAGGGCAGTTCTCTGGGTGAAAATGCCTTGTTTATACCCGAGAATCAGAGGAGAATGCAGACTGGTTCTAGTTAAAGGAACGGGAGACCAACTGGCACGCTGTACCTAATAAAGTGGCCGGTGAATGTGTGCACGTAGCTTTCGGAAGGAGTTTTGATGAGTTTGCTTGTTTAGAGACACTCTATTGTGTTGTGCTTTCTGACACATAAAAACAAAACCGTTTAAATGAGTAGATCCAGAACTAGTATCAGATTCAGGTAGCAAACATCCGTAATCCTTTGCGTATTAGCGATAATCCTCCATCTGCTCCTCTACACAGATTATCATTTCACCACAAGAGAGACGATGAAAGAAGGCATCGATAATGGCGACTTTATCGAAAGCGCAGAGTTCTCGGGGAACATTTATGGTACCAGGTAAGACCTGAAGTCCTTTCCTAAGCAGCGAGAGCGTTTGTGTGCATGTAATAATCAGATCATAGTCGAATTATCTGATTATTCACATAGTCATGTATGCAGCATAGTACAAGAACGAGAAAACACGGTTGCCAGTTCAGTATCTTTACAGATTTCGTTTATTGTGCTGTTTTTTTTTACACGTACCTGATTAGGGTGATTATTTATAGGATCGGGCAACCCTGAAATGAATCATAGCGATCCCTAAACGGATATCAAACTCTTTGTGGAGACTAAAACGCAATAGAAAGTTAAAAAAAATAATACAAATTTGATCAACTAATGCTAATATTGAACTTTACGTCACATGGTTATGTGAGGTTATTGGCTGATTGCATTTTAGAAATCCAGTTATATGCTGGATTATGTAAACTCAAGTGTATGAATGCTTTTTGATCGGAGTAAAAATCAAATTTTCTGCAGTTATTGGATAATTAAGTGCATATAATTGAGTTCCAAAACAACATGGTGTTTTCTCGAAAGTAGCTTTGGAAGCTCATTTGGTTCCTCTGTCTGGTAGAGGGTTCTACTGAATGACGTTACTCTGGCTCAGGGTTATCTTATGTCAGGAGCTTCAGCTGATGCTCTGTACTTACAGTTCTTCACTTAATCTGCACCCGTGTTCAGAATATCCTGTAATCCTTCTCTACTCAGGCCCTAATAGGTTCAGGAGGTCTAGAACTATAAGAAATAGTCTCTTATGTTAAGATGATGTAGCAAAAAGAAAAACAAAAACAGCAACAAAACCATAAAACAAATTTATTCAGCGATCCTTCTTCCCTGTTATGTGTTAATCCAGAATGTTTTAGATAAAATAAACATGCTCTAATAAGTAGAACTCATTACGTTTTTTAAGGCCCTGATTCAAGGTCCCAGAGCTTGTAAGATTGTTCTATTGGATTGAGATCATGTTCCAAAAACCAGTTTGATTTGAGCTTTGGGACCTGCAACGTTATCCTGGTGGAAGTAGAAATCAGAAGATGGTAAGCGGGTATGTGGGATTATTATTAAAGGTCCCAAAGTGTATTAAGAAAATACAAAACCATTACACCACCAGCAGTAGCCTCCGTAGTGTTTATATCAAATTCTGACAAAAACATCTGAATGTCACAGCTGAATCACCCACACGCCGATTTTTGAATCATCTTGTCCTGTTTTGGTGAGCTACACTAGGTTTAAGCTGACAGAAGGCGCACCCGGTGTGATCTTCTGCTGTTGCAGCCAATGTCTCAAGGTTTGATGTGTTGTTTGGTCAGAGATGCTCTTCTGACACCTCAGCTCAAACCAGTCTGGCATCAACAAGGCATTTTCTCCCACGTAACGGCCCTCTGGATATTTTCTATTTTTCACACCGTTCTCTGTTAAACCCTAGAGGTGGCGCTGGGGGTCAAAATCCTAGTAGATCAACAGTTTCTGAAAAGCTCACTTCACCTAAATCACCTCTTTCCTCCGTTCTGATGCTCGGTTTGATTCAGCAGCTCAGTTTGATCACGTCAACATGTACTGTAAAAAATCACTTACGGCAACTTTATTGTTTTTTTTTAACTCCTTCTCACCTCTCAGTAAATCAGCCATCGAGGACGTTCAAGCCCAGAACCTGATCTGCATATTAGATGTCGACCTGCAAGGAGTGAAAAACATCAAGCAGACGGACCTGAACCCCATCTACATCTCCATCCAGCCACCGTCCATGGAGATCCTGGTGAGGTTGTGTTGTGCTGTGGAACAAAATACCTTTAGTATTCTCCCTCTACAAATTAAACGTCCTCCAGGTTCCCTGAATTGTTCAATTATCCAATCCAGGCGCTATCATGGTATGGGTTCGGGTCAGGACCCTTGGTAAAGGGTTATTTACACTTGTTTACCCTGCAGCATTAATGCCGAATAGTACACTGATATTTTAGAGACGTCCATGCATTTATCAAGCAGAGAATGCAAAACCAGTAAAGACCAACTACAAGGAAATTAAACAAATCTGCTTTCTAGTCTGTTCCACTAACCCAATACTTGTTCTTTAGAGATTTAACTAATTATTTGGGCGTGTGACTAAACTGAACAATGTAAATGTATTTCTCAGGAGCAGCGTCTGAGGGACCGGCAGACCGAGACGGAGGAGAGCTTACAGAAACGTCTGGAGGCAGCTAGGATGGACATGGAGCTTAGTAACTACCACATTTATTTACCTTCTGTCTCTCATGCCTATAGTGTGTGTGTGTGTGTGTGTGTGTGTGTGTGTGTGTGTGTGTGTCTCTGTGTGTCTCTGTGTGTCTCTGTGTGTGTCTGTGTGTCTCTGTGTGTGTCTGTGTGTGTCTGTGTGTGTCTGTGTGTGGGTGTGTGTGCGGGTGTGGGTGTGGGTGTGGGTGTGTGCGGGTGTGCGTGTGTGCGTGTGTGTGTGTGTGTTAAAAGTGAAACAAACGTGTGTATACCCACTATGCTTGTGTGATGGAAACTTGAAATTCTTTCCTCTCCTAAATTCAAAGAAAAATCAGACTTTGAACTCAGGCACCCTAACTAAAACACTCAATGGTGGGTGATCTTCCAAAGACATGATAGTTAATGCAGTTCAGTCTGCGGCGATAATGCACCAATACGGTATGAAAATCAAACAACCAGGGTGTATATGCATCTTAGGCATATTTTGTATATTATATTATTCTTTATATGTATTATATCGTGAGACACGCCCTCAGTCTCAACGCCGCTGTCTCAGTCATAACACGTCCAGAAACTGCTTTCAAATCACTAGCTATGAAGTTCAATTTATTTTCACTTATTTAATGTCTTTATATTTCAAGCATTTATTGATTTTTTATTATTGTTATTACGGACCTTTGCTTTATTCATACTTTAGCTTTTTATCATTGATTACACACTAATATAGGTTTCAATTTCCATCTTTGAACAAAAAAGTCTTGCGAAAGAAAGGTTAATCTTATTACATTTTTCAGGACATAGTGAGAAATCCACATGACATTCGTACACGTAACTCGTACAAACAATCCATTTGAAAGCGCCATTAAATCAGTACGCTGCAAATAAGAGCAAATTAGTGTCAGCATTGAGAAGTGAGAAGCCACACCCCTTTTTATTAATACTTTAAAAGGCCTTTTCACAGCTCTTCCAAGAAAGTCAGGTCAGGTTTTGAAAAAGAGCATGTGTGGATTAACGCGTCCTTTACACAGAGTACAAAACTGACCAAAGTCTTTAATTGTAGCCTGTTCTAATTTCGGTGTTTCGGTGGCCGGGCAGAACAGCTCATCCTGATAGTATCAAAGCACAAGAGCTTATAAAATAGGAAACAGGCTGATAATAAAAACACGGTATTAAATAAAATCTGTGATGGGATAAAACTGAAAAGCTGGAGAATGATGATGATAAGCAGACAGGGAGTGTTTCTGCTGTTTGGTTGGAATAAATGTGACTTTTTAAGGGTGTGGTTAATCTGTTCTGCTGTAGAGAAACATCAGGATGAAAAAAGTTATTCCTGGGATAGTTTACAGTTATCTAGTGATATATTTTGTCTCTCGCTCTCTCTGAGCAGGTCAGGAACCGGGCGTTTTCGACATGGTCATTATTAATGACGATCTGGACGATGCCTACGAGAAGCTTAAAAGTGCTCTTATTGAGGTAAATAATAACTTTCTATGGAGGTAATAAAGAAATGATCCATCCGTAAACTTTACCAATAGAGTAAGTGTTTTGCTTTTACTTTGCATTTTTACTCCATTTCTCACGAAATTACCTGAATTTACCTGATTATTATTATTATTATTTATTCTGAATGATTTTGGATAACTGTGGGTTATTGTAAGTGTTAATGATCCGGTATAGATTATATTAAACTCATCAGATCATGATCTATTTAACTTATAATGGATTTATCTGAACATTTCTCCATCAACAATACAAAACAACTCCATTAATGTATAGAATCAGTTATACAGTGGGGATTTACTAAGGATCTGGATCCCATTCATTCAGTTTGCATTATTTTGTTTTTATAGGAAAAATTGCTCTGTTAATAATGTTTTTACATGTAGACTGTACCACTTCGGATTTGTCCACAGCTGCAGTCCAGAGGATTAAAAGCTGGAGAACCTTTAGCCAAGATTTGTTTAACTAAACCTCTTTTCACTATATTTTTTTATCTTACAGGAAATTCAGAAGGTTCAAGATGCCAAAAAGTAGGAGGTCGGAAACAGATCTGATTCGTTTCTCAGCCTTCTGTTAGAGAGCCAGGATGGAAGCACCACATCTTGAGAGCAATATTTATTTATTGTTTAAAGCATTTTATAAGGTTTACAATAAGTAAGCAGTCAGTTCCAGACATTTACTAAATATTTGTTTGTTTTATTTAACCCTGAGTCAGCATCAGCGGTTAGTTCCGACAGGAACAGGGTCACATTGATACTCGACACATTCCCACTGAACCACAGTAACCTAAGACAAGTCTTGGGAATGTGGGAGGAACCTAGAGTACCCGGAGTAAACCCACGAGGGGAGCCTCCAAATACAACACAGCTCAGAGACAGAGGGTGGAATTGAACCGAACCAGGGACTGCCGCCCCATTTACTTCATAAACAGTGTGCTGGTTTGACCTGTTCTACAGAGGGAACCCCTGGTCTGCGTTCACTACCATACTTCTAGACTAAAAAAAATTAAACAGTTGTTGGAAGCAACTGGCAGGTGAGGACAAAGTTATCAGAAACAGACAGTGTTCCAGTCAGCAGATACAAAACTGGAACCAGACCCAACTGACAATGACCAATAGGGAGTCACTACTTACAGACATACAGGTGGGGTAGCCAGAATGACATACAGACATACAGGTGGGGAATCCAGAATGACATACAGACATACAGGTGGGGTAGAGCCCTGAATCCCAATGTTGAGCATACTGGGCTTGTATCCCGCCTCTGGTGAGGTGAGGTTTGTTGGTCAGATTGTGTGTTGGTTCAACAATGGAATAGCCACTCTGTTTCACCGACTGACTCCTCGTCAGATGATGTTGATCTCAGGTTGGGTCCAGTTTCCACACAGCTCTCATCTGTGTTCAGGGTTCTGCATTACCTGGGACTTTCAGTTTTGAGCATCTTCTCCAAATTTAGGGTAGCTCAAGCAGACCATGCGCCCATATGAAAACCTGCTTCCCACAGGTGCTAAGATATCATTCCTATAATAAATCGCCAAAGTTTCGTTTGTGGTTCATAAATACTATAATACTTTAACTGGTTCATTAATACTGTAACTAAAAGTGAATTTCTCTAGACCGTGATTGTTCGTGACCTGAAATAATTACAGCAGCTCCAGTGCTGTTTCCTCCTCTCGATGGAAAGAAATCTATAACGATCTTCTTTTTACGTTTTATTTACTTTTGTTTTTTGGTTATTTGTTTGTCTTTTTGTTGCCCTGTCCTGTTGTGAGATTGGATAGATGGGATGATAAAAAATAAACATTTATTAACAACAAAAAGCCTCCTGAAAAGGGATATATTCAAAATAATAATGAATTCATCTTTACCAATCACCTTAGTCTGATGACAGTAATGATTGATTTTAGATCGTAACTCAGTTGAAGGCAGAAAAACACACTGACTCGTTTAAAACCATGAGGATTTTAGTGTAGTTTGTTCATTTTCTGAGAGGTGGAAGAAAGTTGAGTGACAGGAGCGGATGCAGACCGCGGATCATCAACATGGCCACTCTTCTGAGTTAAATGATTTAGAAAATAAGGTTTCAGTAATGTGCTTTAGCGTAGATATTTTGTTCATAGAAGTACACTTTCCTGAGATTTTGGATTCAAAACAAACATACATGGTGTTTAAGGTTCCTCTGCCTTTACGTATTTTTATTATTAAGAGAAACTGTTATTATCAGAAACAGCTCCAGCCGCACCATACTCAGGTCAGTGAGGGCAGCAACTGTTTGTAACTCTCTGGAGATACCAGCCCACCGGGACTTTCCGCTGTGGACACAAGATCCTAAACTGGACTAAACGCACACTAAACACCCCATATGCATATATCCTACCTTATTCTGTTCTATATTTTTCTTCATTATCTTTTGTATTCTATAGTTTTCTTTGTTACAATGTTTAGAGTTTTTTTCCTTTCCACTTTCGCCCTAGGCTTGCTCAGTTTGGTACTGGCTCAAATTTATTTCCATAGCTCTTTTTAAAATTGTCTCAAATCCCATACTGAGTAAGCCTGGATGACAGTGGTAAGGAAAAAGCTCCCTGAATATAGAAGAAAGAAACCTTGGGAGGACCAAGACTCAGAAAAGAGATCAGACCTCCTAGGGTGGAATAGATTGAAATAGTTGAGTTTGTATTCATAGTAAAATTAAGCAAATAATTAAATTATTTAAAATATTTGAGATATTGAGTCCTCAGCAATAAGTTATTGGAGGCACATCGTCTCCTGATAACTAAAAGATAGAGGGAGCTACTGCACTCTGTTGGGACTGGTTTGTGTTAATGAAGACCAGTAGAGTGATGCTGAGGGGGAGGAACATCTGAACGTGTGGTGCTAGAACTGGTAAGAGAACATCAGCTCAGAGAGAAAAGAGAAAATGTAGTTACTTATTGGTTAGGAGCACAGAGTCTATTAACAATCACTGGTGCCAATGCTCCATTATAAAAAGTGCTATAGAAATAAAGGTGACTTGAAAAGATTTATACATTTTAGAAAGTTAATTAGGGAGTAACTTGACTTTGATGTTCCTTTGCTTATGGCCAGTTTCGATAATTCTCTTCTAAGGGAAGTAGCTACGGTTCGTACAGAAAGTCACTAGATTTGTCTATCAGTGGTCCACAAATTGATCAAGTTGATTGGTCTCTTCATTTGATATAAGACCAGAAGAAAGTTCTCTTGTTTACTTCCTATATTTTTGATGATATTGTAACTATCACCGAGAAGGTCTATCTCTGCGACTGACCCGTATTGGAAAAAAAATTACAAGCAAATAGCACCCATTTGGCATGAGGACTCAATTATTTTCGATAATACATTTACATTTATGGCATTTAGCAGACACCCTTATCCAGAGCAACTTACAGCTCATACTGTCCTACAATCTAAGCAATGGTGGGTTAAGGGTCTTGCCTAAGAACTCAACTGTGGCAGCTTGACAGAGGTGGGGATTTGAACCCAGGACCATCATGTCCAGAGTCCATTACCTTAACTGCTAGTCCACCACAGTCCCGGTATACATCAAAATAGTAAGTCAAAATTTGATACGAAAGTGCGCAATTACGTTAGAATGGCGCATAATAACCAAACGTTGATATAATACTAACTTTCTATGCAACAGTCGAAGCCTTGTCGATAAAGCAAACTCATATTAGTGGCCTGTTTGTTCCTCGGTGCACACTGTAGTCGTTGCTCGTAGTTGCCTAGCAACAGCAAAGCGACTTCACTTCGAAAGATAAACACGCAAACAATCGGTTAGACATCTGCACGTTAAACTGTTTTACTTATTTTACTTATCTGGATCACATTTCCGTGTTTGTGTCATTTATTCAGTTTTTGTTTTAAAGTCCAGAGAGAGTTAGAGCTACCTATCAACTTTTTAACGTTACTGCGAATTGTAGTGATGATTAGTTAGTTTTTAAATATTAATATGAATATGTTTAATGTTATGTATTATCACGAGGATTAATTAATACTGCATTTTTGACTACCTTTGATCAATCGTTAGGCTCTGCTGCAGTGACTGTGTGCTACCGCTATATTAAGCATTATTAGCTTAACAAAACGGCTGTTTCTGTGGGGGTTCACAAACGTTTTATTACGTTTATGAAGTCCTTTTAAGTTATTTTAAAGGTAAGAAGCCTTTAGTTTTCAAGAATACCACCTGTTCATATTACCGTTCTTAAGAAAACAGTTCAAAACAAAGCAGCTGTTTAATATTAAATGGCATTAGTGCGTGTAGGGCAACAGACGCGAGGAAAATCCCTAAACATTATAAAGAAGAAACCTTGGGAGGGCCAAGACTCGAAAATTAGATGTTAAATATAAGGATGACGTTTGTATAATAGTACAACTAAGTAAATATTAACAGATAAATACAATACCGAAAAGACTAGACTGCTCAGAAAAATGTATGTTTGTTATTTATTTTTAATGGAATATCCCCTAATTCTGTTAAACAGTGCAATAGGGAATGATTTCGTTCAGTACACAAGGTCACTTTAGGATCTTGATCTCAGCTGGAAGGTCCTTGGAGACACATTGTCCTCCGTGATGATTCTTTCATCTCGTTCCTCCTCAGTTCCGATGTCCAGTAATAAGGAGCAGGTCTCTGCTCGTAGTCTGCTCGGTTTCCTCCGTGACTGGGACCGAGCCAACGAGGTGATGCGATCACAAATCCTTCGGGAGTTCCTGAAACGTAACGCAGGTAAAACGAGTCCTGAACTAGAGCTGGAGTTCTCCCAGGCCTCCAGTCTGTTCCTTGCTCGCATCATAGCCTGGATGAGACTCACGTATCCGAATTGGGGAGGTTTAACAGATTCCAGTCCGACTAGCTCATTCGTTTAGGTTCTGAAGTTTCCTTCACCACAAAATCCTCAGTTACATGTTCAGCACGTGTCTGGATCTTCAGCTGAAGGCACTGGGAGTTTTCCTCTCCGCTACCAGCAAGTATGTGCTAGCGCACACACACACACCCACACACACCCACACACACCCACACACACACACACACACCCACACCTCTTAAAACAAACACCAAGAACTTCTTTAATAAAATTCTTAAGAAGTCTTAAACCCGTAATTATTTCCTCAAGATTTTCTTAAGAAGAATATTTTCTTTTGTCGGCCAAAGCTACGTTACATTTGACAGATTACGATGTGCGGCACGAGACACATTTTGAATTTGCATTTACCGTTGTTTCCCTTATTTAGTTTAACCCCCAGGAGCCAGCACGGGGGGCTCGGTGGCACAACTTTAATAAGATTTTCCTACTTAAGACTGTTTTGGGAATCTGGGGCCGGATTAAAAAAAATCTTCTTAAGAAAAAAAAGTTAAGGTTATGATAAGAAGTTTATGATTGTGTTCTTCAGTGCAATTAAAATCTATTTTGTTATTTATTTTATAACTAATAAAAATGTTGTTTTTGATTGAGTTTTTGCTTTTCACTGTCATCCTAGTCTTTCTCAATTTGGGATTGGCCTTTTAAGAAAATATAAGATTGTGAAGTTGCTTTGTGACAATGCTCCATTATAAAAAGTGCTTTATAAATAAAATTTGAATTGAAAACAGAAGAAAAAATAAGTTCTTAAA
>JAUZST010009723.1:0-37944 GCA_034779995.1 Parotocinclus haroldoi | reverse complement strand
TTTTTCTTATTCGCTCTCACCTTCTTTGGTCCGATTAAACGGAATTTTGGTCCAAATAAGCGAATAAAATTACACGTGTATAACAGGATTTGTTTCTGTACTTCGGTCCGAATTATATAGAGAATATATATATATATATATATAAAATTCTCTTTCGGTTAGCGACATGCTTAAGTTGTAACTTTACAAACATCAGATAGGCACACGATCCCTTATTTCCCAGGTTGTCCAAATCCTGAGGGTTACTCAGATCAGATTTATTTGTTTGGTCAGTTGCTTTTTTAGGACAAACTATGAAATCTGTTGCACAGCTTTGAAGAGCTGCTCTCTTCGCTCCAAAAATGGGGATTTATGCCAGAATGCAGCAGACAAAGGCATGATGAAAGAAGGTAAAGCAAACAAAGGTTTTCAAAGGCCGTACTACTGAGACATCAAACAGAACCAGCGCGCATCACACACCCACACTCAACCTCACCTGACAAAACCGACAGCACCGGACCACGAAGACAGGCGTGTGTGGCTGAGGGCAGCCTAAACCAACAGAATTTCAGAACTTCGTTTCCAATGACAGAGCGCTCTTTCAAGCTTGGAAAGCTGCTGTGTTTAATTATTAAAAGTTTTCGCGCTGGAGGGGGGCCTTGCCGTTCTTTTTGAAGCCTCTTAAATTTCGACCTCGCTGACAGACTGTGGCCTTACCTGCACAACGGCAGCTGAATTCAGAATGTGCCTAATCCCATTAAAGTATCGCACGGGATGGCCTTGACTTTCTTCTCCAGCTATTGATCTCCCCTCCCCCCCCCACTTACCCTCTGAACATAAAGTGCTCTTTATTTCAGCCACGTCTGAGAGACGTTATCAGAAGAAGGCAGGCGAGACGGATAAAGACGCAAATTAATGCTTGCGCTGTAACAGACGTCCCTGAAAAAGTCAAACTTTCACTCACGGTGGCTTGCGCCTGGGAGCCATACTCCGCCTCCATCTTGGCTAGTCGCTGGTTGGTGTCCTCCAGAAGCTGCTGGATGTTGTCCGTGTGCTTCTTCTGCATCTCAAACTTCTCCTGTTCCATCTGTGCCATAGCAGTGTGCAACTGTCACACGGGAGGAATTATCCGGTTAGCGTGAGAACAAATGAGAACTTTTCACTCTCCTAAACCGTCCCAGTTCAATAGTTCATCAGTTCATCATTAACGGTTTTACAGTCCGTTTGATTTTACGCGCCGTTATTTATTTATTTTTACATTTTTTACATATTTAATTTTCATTAACTGACTTTGTCGATTACATTTACGATTACCTTTCACTTGACTGCCTTTATCTTTGGTTCATTTAAACTGTTATTAGAAACTTAAGTCATTTGAGAAATGAATTCTTATATCTAACATCCGGACTGGCCAAGGAGAACGAGCCCGTTTCTGATTTCGGGACCATCTTGTTTCTTCAAAAATTCCTCCCTATGCTGTTTTTTTTTCCCGTTGTTGTTTGTTTTCACTTGGCACACTGCCGCTTCTGGCTTGCTCTATTAGGGGTCTAAGCTTTCGGGACAAGCAGAAGGGTGGGGTTACTACAGAGGAGTGCCAACGTAAGCGGTACAATAATAACAATAATCCACGTGTTTAATGCTAATAACACACTTGGAGTGGTCCAGAAATTCTTCTCCAAACGGCACAGTTGTAATGCAGGATTACTTGTGAAGTCACCTTTCACTTACTCTGGCAAAGTCAGATTACTTAAGAGACAGGACACAGCTGGGTGCGAAACAGGCTTGTTTTTTAACTGTTAGGGTCATTAGCAACCCAAACCCTAACAATGACAGGTCGACTGTGCAAAAGTCTTATTACTGGCCGTGTTGGCAGATGAGAGGATAACCATAGCACATGAAGCCTTTAACGTCTGCATCAGCGGCATTTTCTACGTCCGGCAGACGTGCCTTTTGGTATTTTCATCCACCGAGTCTCTGATGGACGTCTTTGATACTGGCATGTCTGTCATGCGGCACAGGTCTCATGGCCAAAGGCATATCGGGGTAGGCAGGAGACTTAATCTTAATTTTCGAAAAGAAGTAATGGGTCATCGGTTGTTCTTTCTGTTCTTGCACTATTTCCCAAGTGCCTTACAGCCAAGGGTGATGAGGGTCCCGGGGATTGTCTCGGTCACCAATTTTACCTGCATTATCTACACCTTGGCATTTAGCAGACACCCTTATCCAGAGCAACTTAGAACTTCATAAAGTCTTGGCATTTACGACTGTTACCACCCAAGCAACTGTGGGTTAAGGGTTTCGCTCAAGGGCCCCACAGTGTCAACGCAGGAACCTATTGTTAAGAATACTCACTATATATATATATCTATATATCTATATATATATATATCTATATATATATATATATATATATATACAGAAAAAAAAGAGAGAGAGAGAGATGCAAAATAAACAAAACACCAATCCCCAAGGCATTAAAACTCCTGGTTAGAAACAAACAGGAGACAACGATGAACATGTACAATGTTTCTCTCCAGGTTAAAGACAGTAAGAAGTTGGCCAGAGCTGTCTTTTTTCTCCGTCCAACTCAAAGGAAGGCCTCGGGTTCCTCAAAAGTCTGGATGTTCTGACCATCCTTCACAGGCTATAGTGGAAATTGAAGGCATTTTTCAGCGCATCAGTACCTTCTTCTCCCATTCGTTTTTGAGCGAATCAGCACTTTGATCCGTCATTTTCTTCAACTCTCCGATCTGCTTGTCTTTGCTCTGGCGGATGACCTGGGACTCGCGGAGCAGGCTTTGAACTGTGGAGTGTGAGTGATAGAGAGAGAGAGAGAGAGAGAAGCAAAATAAACAGTACACCCATCCTCGGGGCATCCCTCGGTCTGCTCTCTCACACACATTCTTACTTTACAAATTAATGGCCTCACCCTTTAAAAGTATTCTCCCAACGAAGAACGCGGCAGCGATTAAAAAACAAATCGAACTGCGCTCATAGGAACGACATTTGAAAGATGAAAGCATACGGAGCTTAATGAAAGTATGAGTATGAAGCCATTCCACTCTCAACCACTGCTGGCAGGTGCATAAAAGCAAGCAAACGACCAAGGCACGGGTTATTGACCTTTTCCCCCGAAAAAAAAAAGAGAAGTGGAAATTAACATCCTGGCTCTGAGGAAAAAGTCTTAAAACACACCGGAAGTGTCAAACGACAGACTATCTGCACTCTGTTATCTTTATCTCCACCTGTATTGATAAAAAAAAATACTGTTTCATCATTTGTTCGTTTTTTTTCCTCATTTTTTTTAAAGTTAGCTTTTCATTAAAGACGCACCGGGATCTCGTTCAAACAGACCTTAGGGACAAGAACTCTGAAAGCATGGACATGTCCACTATCTACGGCCGTATCCTGTATCCCGTATTCTGGCCCAGCCTAACTTTAACCTTTAAGGAAGGAATGTGAGATTAATAAAAAACACTCCAAGGCCGGGATGGAATCCAAAATGTGAGAAATTGAGACGGGGAGGCTGATTACTCCATCCTGTAAATGAAGGTTTAAAAAAAAAACAGTTTAACGGTAACAAAAAAAAAGGGTTGGTTTTCCTTTACTCGTTTGTGTCGGTCAGTGCGAGTCTTTAGATCTGTAAGTATTGCTTATTTGAAATTGGTGTTATTAAAAGCCCAATACGAGCGACTCCTTTGCTCAGAGTAAAACAGTGGAAAAGCGCTAGGATGTTTGGAATAGTGTAAAAACAGCAAGATGTTTATGATACTGTAACAGCGGTTGGATGGTTATAATTAGGGCTGGCCCGATACCGGTTTTATTATGCCCGATACCGATACTGACTCTGGCGATTTTTCCATGCCTTTGTATGGTGAGCAGGATGTGGTTTTGCATTGTCTTGTTGAAAAATGTATGGAAGTCCCTGGAAAAGATCATCACGGTGTAAAAAAAGACCCGGAAAACTGATTCGTTTGACCACAACCCGCTCTGGTCTATCCCGGACGCCTGAGTGTCCAGGGAAGGCGATGGTGCTTTTGGACATGGTTAGCACGAGGCTTGTTTTTTTTTTTTAATGGAACTCCACTACACTGTTGCAGTGTTTGACAAAAGTTTGCCAAAGTAAATTCCTTGCCCACGTGATTATAGCTGAACGACCGTTCTTGTTGCCGTGACGTCTGAGGCCGTTCGGTTCAGGCTTTTGCCCTCCCCTCCATTTCCTCGAATCACTTAATGATACGGGGCTGTACAAATAGGCCGGTCCTTTCCGATCTTCCTTTGTGGAAGTCTGTTTTAAAACATTCCGCTAAGGTTCTCAGGCAGCTGCTCAAAATCAGCAGATCCTCCGGAAAGCTTTGCTGCTCAGAGAAAACTGGGAAACGTCTCATAAATAAAAGCCAGTTGCATCTTTAAAAATCATAACGTGAAAAGATTCCACAGGTACAGCGATGCTTCATTTCTGAGCACCAACGCGGCCGCACCATCATAGGCTGATGCTGCCGATTAAAGGGAAAACACACAGAAGAGGTAATGATCTTCTAATATTGGGCTGCCAAAGGATATCGGCAAAAGTTGGATCTTTTTTGCAGAATGACGCCACAAATATCCAAGCAGTTGTGGGTTAAGGGCCTTGCTTAAGGACCCAGCTTGGCAGAGGTGGGATTTGAACCCTGGACCCTCGGGTCCAGTACCTTAACCGCTAGGCTACCACAGCCCACATGGGCCAAGTGCTGGTTTATTGACAGATGACATAAAAAGGCGAAGGATGATTCTTATAGGAATTATACAGACATATAACTTAACCGATTGCACATCCTCATTTGTTAAACCGCACTTTTCCTCGCTCTTGCTAGTCATAAACAGAACAGATTCAGAGTCAGATCAAAAAGATGGATTGGATTAGCACACTAAAGCATTGACCATGCAGCACTTTAGCATCAACGCAACTATTTTTCTGTCCGTTTCGCTATTTTGCATACTAGCCGTCAAAAAAAGCCTCGTGCGTGCCGAATGGTAGGAAGAAAGAAATTTAAATATGCACCCGATTCCCTTCTCACAAAAAAATGAAAGGACATTTCATGACGGGATGTTTCGTTTCGAAGCATCCTCTTATTTACATCTTTCTTTTTTTTTTTTTTTAAATAGTACCAGCGAACCCTTGTGTAAGACCTACTGGGAAGAAGAGAATCGTGGGTTAAGAGTTAATGCTTTTGTTACGCCTACATAAAAGATAAGTGTTAGTAGGCACCAAAAGCTCGTTATACGTTATACGCCGTTATTATATGTGTGAAACAACTGTGCTAGCGTACATGGTGTCCCCATGACCTCACTTACCTTTTTTCTCCAGCGCCCTCACTGTTTCCTCTGCTTCTTTCAGTCTGGTTCGGTGCAGGTTCTTAAGCTCCTCAAGCTCCCCGTTCTTTCGGTGTATGATCTGCGACATAGCACAGTAAACACAGTAATGTCTGAGCCTTTTGTGCACGTGCCATTCCAATTTCCTAATGTTAAAATGCTTAAAATTAGGATTGTGGTCGACTGCTCAAGACCTTGGCCAAACACTCGGCCATTCAAGAATCATGTGGCTGTGTTTTTGGGGCATTATCAATCAGTGCAATATAACTATAAATAAAAAGACCTATAAATAAATTATTATAAATAAAACTGCATCATTACGGAATAGAGATAGGAACCAGATCCTGCCTCTCCGGGACACTTTACTCTAGGTTTAATCTTTACTCCACCCACTTTGCTCCCGTCTGCCAAAAATAATCGGTGCCCCAGAGTTGCACTTGCTACAGCTTCACAGCTGCATAAATCACATTTTGTAGCTGCCTGCTTCTAAACATCGGCGCCCGGAGATGCTGCTTCATTTGAATTTAAAGTAAAAGTTCGGATTCGTTTTTTTTTTTGTTTTATTTCTGAAACATTAACTAGGCAAAACAAGGCACATCTGAACAGCACGGAGGTTTAAAACTGTAGACGAAACGGCACTGCTGTAGCTTCACCATACATTAAAAATAACAATTCACAGTGCCGTACACTTTTGTGGTCAATGGCTTTTACCAAAGAGAATCTTTCCGTTTCTGTGCTGCAATTTAAAAATTTAAAAATCGGTTTCTATAACTGCGCCCTCTGGTGTACAAAAATCCAATTGCATGCGCAGAACGGAGCGGAGAGACAGGCACCAGCGAGACGGAAACATGTGAACATTCATGGGAATAAATATCAAGAGTTACAAATAAAACTCACTGTTAAAAAACATACCAGTTACTTCTAATTGTATTGTACTTTAGCGATGGTATGTCGATCATATATAATTATTCAGCATTATTTGAACGTGACCAGAAAACACAATAAAGTGTATATTGTATTAAAAACTGAAGGAGAAAAAAAAAACACAGTTTATAGGCTACAGTGACAAATATCTAGTGTGACCTCCCTCACATTTGAACAATAGCAGCATCTGGAAGCTTCACTGGGATGACCCTTGAAGAAGCTTGATTAGAAACTGTCTTTTAGGAAGGGCAGCAGCAAGGAAAGCACTTATTTTTGAAGGGGAACAGGCTAGGTGTGCTAAAGCACACAGACACTGGAGTCGAGACAAGTTCGAATGTGTAATATTTGGGCCCAACGGTTGACAGATTTATGCGGTCTTTAAACCGGTGCTGCCCCTAAGGTGGCCTGAGACTTTTGCACAATACCGTGCCCTTATCTGATTTTACAAATTCGGTATTTCATATTTGTTTTCCTGCTCAATAACTCAAAAGGTTTACTCTGAACGTATTACAGCTGCTTTGGCAGAACTCCCTCCGGGAAGGCTCGTACTATTTTAGGTTTTTGAAAGCGCAGCTAGAAAAAGGACAACATCCAATTTGTTTCATCTGAGGTGCTGGGTGAGAGACGGTCCGTTTTGTAAACTTTGATTTGGCCATTTGTTGTTTTGATGGTCACTCTCTCTCCACGGGCTGCACAGTGGAGCGCATTTTCACTTCAAAGCCTGTGCAGTTGGTGTCCCAGCGGCGCTGTGTTCTTCCCAGCAAGCGGGAGCTGGTAGAGATCGATGCCCAGCGGGGCCGCTCGAGTGAGGGCGAGCGATCAAGAGACACCCACTGACTCGGGCTGGATGGGACGCACGAGAAGGACAGCGTCTGTGTTTGTGTGCCGCTTGTAGCAAAATTAGGCACCTGAGTAAATATGGACGTCCTCTGTAAACAGGCTCTGATGGGTGAGACGCGTGCAGATGTGAAGCTTCGGACGTCCATGCGGAATAGCAAACACGCAAGCGCCACTGACATCTTGATCAGTTACGATCTTAATACGGTACAAAGAAGCACAAGGCTAATAAGTGGCTGGCGCATCGAAAGCGAGCTATTGAGGCTCATGCGCAAAGCCCGCGACGGGGGGGTGGGGTGGGGGGAGTCTTCAAAGGGCTTTTTGCCAGTAATAAGGGGGACATGCAGTGGAGCTCCTAATTTGAGATGAGCTTTCCAAGGCCCAGGCTTTCTCTCTCATGTCGACTAATAAAGGAGGGTGTTAGCTGAGCACAGAGTGGACAAAAGAGTGTGACAAAAAGAGGATGAGGTACATTTCAGAGGGATGCTCTGTCCTTGAAACAGTGGTGACTTCTGATTTAAAAGGAAAAAAAAAACAAAAAAAGCATCCCCTAAAAGTTACCATTTTCTCCCTTTGAGGGGGAAAAAGTCGCAGTGCCCATCAGAGGATTATTTGTCCTGTTTTAGTCCTCAGAAGTGCACTCTGATGCTAAGCTTGTCATCCTGAAAGATGAAAGCCTCTGGACGCAAGTGGGAGCGAGAGAGAGAGGTAAAGAGAAGTTCATGGAACATTTAGGGACACGCGCAATTTTCCAATCGCCTACTTAAAAGACAACATTTTAGTCTCACACAGGAAAGTCACAACAGAGGAAAGAGGACGAGAGAACGGGCCTGCTTTGGGTGATGTGTTGCTTTTAGGGATGTCCATTTCAGGCTTTTAGGGCACCTTTGTGTACAGAGGCACCCAGCTGTCTGATTCGGTCTCCCAATTTACGACGGGGCGGCGACTTTCATCCGAGCGTCTATGAGCGTCCGTTCTGCGTCGACGTCGCGGAAAATCTAGATCAAAATGACTTTCGCTTCGGTCGTTCTGGGCAGGAAGCAAATCATGAAATCTGAAAGCCTATCAGCGGATCGTTAATTAATCACACCGGGCAGAGGTTGATCGATCGATCGATTGATTTTTGTACCTCTTGAGGACATGTTGTTGGCTGCCAGACGTGCCTCTATGGTGCGCTCGAAGACATTTTGGGTGCATCATTGGGCTCAAGGAAGCAGGGTGGTTTTTTTAAAAAATTATTATTAACTGCCCATTATTTAAGCTGTTGAGAAGCACTGGTTCACTGAGGGCACGCATGCACGGCGAACAGGGTCTGGACGGCCCAGACAGACCACCAGTAGACAGGACCATTCGATCCACCGACAAGCACAAGCAGCTCCCACGGTTTTGTTGTCCACCATGCAGAAAGTGTGACCACGCCTATAATTATTTACCTATATGCCTGTAACTTAGGTGCTTATTTTTTCCGGTTAATCAGTGTATCTATAAGCATAAGTGCAAAAAATCTTAGGCCGTCATTAGGTTTGTACTGCATATTCCGTCAAAACAGACGGCTGAGGCCACATTCGGTAACATCCCGAGACTCCCTTTGAGGGAAACCAACTGTAAAATGGTCTAGGGAGGAACAAGTCGAAGTTGCGTTTAGCTACCTTCTGAACTTCAGCATCATGCCTCTGCTGGATCTTCAGCTTGTCCTCTTGGTGTTTGGCCTCCATCACTTTGAATCGAACGTCAGCCTGAGAAGAACCGGGAGAGGAACATATAAACGACGTGGAACATGGAAAAAAGACAAGACATGTGCTTCAACCTAAAACCAGGTGAGAAAAACATCCATGCGTTTAAAAAAAAAAAAAAAAAAGGAATGAAAAACACATCCTTTTTTACACCCCTTCTTTAACATGAATTTCATTTTCCGCTAACTGATACCGATCCATTTCTCGAGCCCAAGATACAAAGTTAATTAATTCACTCATTTGTAATAATAAGGGGGGAAAGGCTACGATACGCTAAAGCTCACAAAGGCAGTTTGATATAAAGAAAGTTTTTTATTTTGGGGTCCAGCCATCGACAGCGGTTACATATTGCCATTATATGCTTGTTAAAATAACAAGGACCTAAAAAACAGTACTGTATCCTGTGTGTGTGTGTGTGTGTGTGTGTGTGTTTGGGGGGGGGGGGGGTGATTGTTGGGGATCAAATAAACCATTTAACACCAGTCGTAACCGTCTAATATTTTCTCTTTTTCTTGCTGGATTTGTAACCGTTTTCAATCACTCTTGGTGTTTGGTTAGTTCTTTATCCTCTGAACCATCACCGCTCATTTGCATGTTCTCTTGTGCAGTTGTGTAACCGGGCCTTCTGCTTCTTTATCTATGCTGGTTTGAGAGAGCAGACCCCTTTATATGACATATTTTATTTTCTTAGCAGTCTATAATAGCCTGGCTTTCTCGTACGTTTCAGTCACCATGACAATTCCCTGACCGACTTTCCTGCGTGTTTTCTTTGGTCTGGCACAAAGGCCATCGCGAAAAATAGCAAACGGAGGGGACCATCTGTTCCCAGAGCCTGCCTCGGTTCCACCCAGATGGGGAAAAGGTAGGCAAATATGCGAATCGCTGCTATGGAAATTTCTTCAAAGTGAGAAATCGATGTTCGTTAGCATTTCAATCCGCTCGCGTTTTAAAGCCTAACGTCTTGGTAGTGCAGCTCGAAAGCTACGTGCTCTGCTAGTTCCGTCTGCTCTGTGCTACTCGTGTCAATAAGCTACCGTGGAGAAGAAGAGCAGACAAACGCAACGATTACATTCCTCTCAGCCAGGGCCTAACAATCCGGCTCAATATTTCTGGGATCAAAAGTTCAACGGTTTTGCGAGGCGAGTTGGAGCACATCTCCTCTAAGGCCTTTCGGGGTCTGTCAGACCTACGTGTGTGTGTGTGTGTGTGTGTGTGTGTGTGTGTGTGTGTGTGTGTGTGTGTGTGTGTTTCTCTCTCACTCGCGCACACACAAGCACACACTTCCGCTCAGGTACTGGCGAACTATCACTGGGTGGAGTTATTTTTCATTCTCGGATGCAAACGCACACTCTTGTCCTTCTACCGAATTACTCAACACCACGGCCGCCAGGCATTCCTGATGTGGCATGTGCATGTTTGATCTGGCAAGTGCGGCACTTTTAAACAGCGCCTCCCCTCGCCTCAGGCTGACCCGGGACCTCGATCGTTCATCAGACCGCCATTGCCTTATCTGATCTCCCCTAGGGCAAAGCAATGGCATCAGAAGGGGAAATTAGAAAGAGATATGCTCAGAATGAAAGATGTTATTGTTCCTCGACACTAAACAGCATAATCTGAAAAGTAAACAGCAGGACTCCTGAGCTAACAGCACAGCGAGAGAGAGAGAGAGAGAGAGAGAGAGAGAGAGAGAGGGCAAACTTTACCATAGAGAATACGGGCAGACGACGACGTAAGACTTTTAGATCTTTAACTTTGGTCGTGCTCAGCCTGAGCTATGTTGAGTTCGTCGCATTTTCGTTTGTTTGATTGTTTTAGTTTTCAATCTTGCATACACATTTCCCGTATTTCTGAGAATTCCTTTGTATATCTAATCTAATGGTGGTCTAAGACTTTTGTACAATACCATTTCTTAACAGATTACAGAGAATACAAGCGTCTGTCAGAGCGTTTAAGCAGGTCAAACAGCTCTTGAACTCTGATTTGGGACAGGTAGTTTTACCCTGTAAAAGTCGTGGGAAAATCGAAATAAACTGCTTACTGACAGGTTAAATATTGACATTTAACAAAAGAGGATAAGGCAAAACATCTGGGGATGCATCAGGGCAACGGTAAGAACTGCAGCCGAAGCATTTGACGTGCGGTGGGGTAATAGTTGCTTCATTTGGAACCTTGTCCTGTTCGTACCTGAAAAGCCGAACTCCATCAAACCACCTGCGAGGTTCGAAAGGACCTCGGAATGAGTGATGACTTATGACTTCTTTAGTCTGCAATTATTAAAAAAAAAAAAAAAAACAGTGATTCCCAATTATTTTCCGCAACGCCCCTTTGTAGATAATAAAGGATATTATTATTAAGTCACGTCTCTTGCTTCCGAACTTCACTAGGATTCATTCAATTCAGCGACGACTATTTATTTATAACATGAACCTGTAAGCCTTGTCCGCGAATGCTAATCACACAAACGGCGAACTCCATTTGCACTGCTCGCAAAAATTAGGGCGCATCTCGTTATGGGATCTTTCGTTCTGAAATACCCCTTCGTTTTTGTGAGCGGCATATTTTTAGATTACGCCCACACCGCTGCGAATCGGCAAGAAGTATTCTCCAACGAGGGAGGCGGCTTAAACGGTAATAGCTGTTTATATAGGAATCTGTCTAATTGCTTAATTGGGTCTAATTGCTTTAAATATTGGTTGCCAGTTTAAAACTTGAGCTATGACAAGTACTGCACTTATTTTAACTATGTAATAATTCGTGCTTTCATGTCAGCAGTTGAGCTCCTGTACAAAGCGCAGTACTGTGCCGTTTGGCTTTGATTACAGTGCGTACGTCCAGTAGGCGCTCCCATCTCTCTGTGGTTTAAATCCACGTTTTTCTTATCGTCCAAAGCCCCACTGAGGCTAAATTAGTTTAGGGAAGTTATGCAATCACAATTGTGGACCCACCCCCAAAGGACTTTATATCTGGCTACCTGGAATGCGCTCTGCAAAACAAATTGCAGAAATAAGCCCAGGTAATGTCACAAATCTTAGAAAGGACACACGTAATATGAGTTCCATAATCATTGTTGCTGTTTTTATTATTATTATTATTATTATGAGTAGAGGGAAGTCTATTATCATTACTAGGCTATAAGTTATTGTTATTATCATCCTCATCATCATTTCCCCCAAAAACACAGGTAGGAAACACCTCGATGAGCTTACAGTTTACAGGTCAGGAATGCGGATGTGAGCAGCGCACATTTAACGCACAACCGATGAAGAACTGGCCATCGTCTTTAAAAAGACGGTTTGGGTTTTTAAGTTGCAAGGCGGATAAAAGACAGCGAGGGAACAGCACAAATAAACTCGTCAAGAGTTTATATAGTTCAATAGTTACAGAATACCGGGTTCTGTAGGGTGGTGTCTTGGTGGGAAAACTATTCTTGCGGTATTTGGGACGTGTTTTTAAATCACGGACTTTGTCCATTCACGCGATTTTCCCCCTTTCTGTCCTATGATTCCCCCACCAGTCTCGTGCTCGTCGCTTTCTTTCTTAAAACGCAGCTTCTCCAAGTACTTCCTCTGTCCCCCACGGTCCTAAGTGCTCTTCCCTATTTGTGCGACCATGGCTATTAGGAAGTTGGTTATATAAAGTGTTGGACTGTTAAACTAAACCTTGTGGCTTCAAGAACCTGTTGTGTTCAAGGCACTGTTCTAGATGCCGAGTGTTTATTTTACGTTTATCGCGTTCCCGTCGTAAAGTCGGAATATCGCAAGTCGGGCCGTCGTGGGATGGGGAGGACCTGCATATAAGGAACAGGAACAGGAACAGGAACAGGACGCATACTTAGAACGACCCATTCAAAACGATTCTAATGTGCCAAGTAATGAGGCAGGGATTTTCCCCTTATGAAGTATTTTCCAGCACAAGCTACATTTAAGGTGCTTGATTGGAGCGGCTCTAATATGCTCCAACAGCCCACCATCACGGTGACCTGGGTTCAAGTCCTGGCTGTGCCTTCCAGCCAGGTCATGCATAGCAAACAAGCGGCTGTGTCTGAGAGGAGGCTGACCGGGTATCGAGCCCTGCCAGTCCTGGGATGGATCCAGAGCCAGCGTAGGCCTAAACCCACCATTGCTTGGATTGCAACGATTAATTTAGGAGCTCTAAGTCGCTCCGGACAAGGGCGTCTGCTAAATAATCGAAATATAATAGATCACTACCATCATGAGCGTCACTTCGGTACTGCGATCGACCCAAACAGTGGGTAGGTCTAACAAAGAAAAAGGTGCTTTACAACGGAGCATCGTCTCAAAGCAGCTTCCCAATCTTATATGACCTTAAAAGGCCAGGTTGAGCAAGCCTAGGGTGACGGTGGCAAGGAAAAACTTCCTGAAAGTAAAAGGAAGAAACCTTGGGAGGAACCAAGACTCAAAAAAGGGTGGCCTAGATGAAGTAAGTACTCAAAAGTATATTAAAGAAAAAATGAGTAAGTAATCCAATTTAAATCAGCATTCCTATTAATATTTTCAAAGTATGTAGAGAAACAGATTTTGTAACCAATCTTCATCTCTGGTCATATGCCTATAAACACCCAGCTTAAAACTCCAAAGCTCCCAGGCAAACAAAAACATGCGTTTCCAGTGTAAACCCTTGCACCTAACAGTGGTTTAAATACTTTTGAACACCTCAGTATTCCCCGGGCCCTCTTATTGTACCAGATACAAACAGGAGCTTTAGCGGCTTAAGGCCCTTAATAGCATGACAGGGTTGAACTAGAGATATCTTTGAAACGATCCAAGTCAGCCACTAAACTTATTTCTGATGAAAGTCTGACATCTCACACCGCAGACTCAGACTGGTTTTTCTTTTTCTTTCTTTTTTTGAACAAGAAGCGAGATTAAGAGGATGATAAGCTGAAAGGGGCTGCTCGGTTCTCGTGAGAATCTGCTCCAGTGAAACCCACACCTAGCCACCTTAACCTGCCCTATTTCCTCAAAGCCTTACAAGACGACCTCGCGCGTTTTCTACTTTCTGCTCGTGTCTTTTATCTCGTGCGACCAGAGATACCACAGGAGACCCGTACGAGGAGCTGACTGCAACGACTGAAGCCGTGCATTCAAACGGTTCCCGCCAGCACAGACGCTGACGTGGGCGGCGCTCCGCTTTCTTCTTGTTGTTGTTGTTGTCTGTGCCACCTCGAAAAGCGTTCCTTTCAAGCAAAGTTTGTCAAACTACATCAATAGCTGATCGGGGGGGAAAAAAAAAAAAAACCTCTTTTCCTACGACAACCGCTCATCTTCTCGTTCACATTAGCACAGAAAAAGGAACTTTCTCAGGAAAGCGAGGGGACGAGCTGGGGGTGGACGAGAGTTGAAGGCAACTTGATGAAGGGAGGAAAGAGAGGCGAGAGGGAGGAATAAAAAAAAAAAAAAAAAACAAGCAGCTGCTCTCTTTTTTCTAAAGCCTGCGATGGTTCTGCGCATTTCTTCAGGGAGCGCATTTACAAAACGTTTTAGCTCGAGCTCCATCTGCTTGAAGAGAAAATTCCTTAGTAACACGTCTATGTTTGGATAAACACAGAAAAAAAAAGAAGGACCTCTCACTCTGTTTATCCATTTTGATAGTCATAATGTGACATGTGCGCTCCGCTAAACAAGAATAGACGGTGGAACAGAAGGCTTTTGATGTGTTTTGGCAGTGACATGAGCAATGTGCAAACAGAACGCGATGCACGATCCGAGACGAGCCGAAGTGCAGAAATAATCGCAGCGAGCGCAATCTTATCAAACCCGTGCAGCGCTCCTCGTGTGCCGTAATGCTGTTTGCATGCCGTGTGCAAGCTGGGGCTATTAAGACACTTTGCAACATGTCGGGAGCGCCGTGATCCAATTTCTACCAGATCAACTGGTAAACGTCGAGGTGGGGCAAGTACAAACAGTTTCCTCTACAAAGACAATGCGTCTGTTCTTAGGCAATAGCGCAGAGTCGTCTCGGAGGTCAGCCAGAGCCGCAGCTTAAAGAAAACCACAAATGAGATCTTCCCCAAGGCATCCAACAGCGCCTTGAACCATGCATGCCGGTGCTCATGACTTTCCTTACCCACCGCGGGGCTCCGAGAAAGCTCGTACCAGGCCTTCTGTTTTCTCCAGCAAAGACTTATGGCATCAATATGGCAATTAAAGCTAAAGGCTAAAGGCATGGCTGCAGGAAACAGAGCTATCGGAGCGCTGGCGCTCATTCACTGAGAATGCACGGCTGGGCGAACCATAAATTAATTAGCTAGCCTACAGGGTTAGCGTGTCTGCCAATGTGCTCGCTGCTCAGAAACAAATACAGCTAAAATGCAGTGACATGACTGACCTGATACCGCTGCCTACTGCAGTCTTAAAAACCTCGAAAGGATGCCGTTTTGGGCATTTTTTTTTAAAACCCGCCTGACTCTGCGGGTCTAAATCCAATATACATGCAGTGACTAGAAAATGCCTCGAAACATACACGCTTATCGAGATAGAAATGTATATGTAAAGGCTGGAGATGCCCCGACAAGGAGAAGATTATTTGATGTAAAGGTAAAGAAGAAAAAAATAACGAAAAGGTACTGACCGACAGCCACTGAGGGTTAACTAAAATTGACATGATCGCTACGTAAAATTGCGCATCTCCAAAACACCTAGAGGTACGGTATATCACAACGAAAATGTCTCCTAATTTTTGTGAGCAGCTTATTTTGCCATAAGCCCAAACCCCAATCTGAAACGTGCTACAGCTCATCAGCCCAGACGCCAGGCACAGGTAGGAGCGGTAGCTGGATTCAATGTGCCACGATGTCATTTCAAACGCCGTCGGAGGAAGAGAGAAAAAGTGAAAGGGAAATTGTGAGACAGTGGACGTGTGAAAGGGAAAAGGCGATAGCGGGGGAAGAAACGTAAGAGCGTGTGAGAGGCAAGGAGGGAAAGAAAAAGAAAAAAGAAGCAAAGATTCAGCCGCCATGGCTTTTTGGTCTTTGAAGAAAAAAAAGTCGGAGAGAAACGGGTGGGTCGGTGCACAATAAATGCGTCTTTAAAACGTTTTTTTGGCAGGAGTGCAGGTAAGTGTGCAGCACCATAGCTTCACCTCCTTCCTCTTGCCCAACACGGCACTGCCGTTTCAATCAGAGGCAGTAAAAGCCAAGTCATGCACCATTTCCCCTCCATGAAAGCCCGGTGGCTTCTGAGGAACTTTTCGCTCACCTTTCTAGAATTGCCAGGAGGCTTTTCTGCGACCTTTTAATGTCTGCACGGGGTGCATGCTGCACTTGCTATGGCTAATCGCCCGGTTACTAAATCAAGCGTGTACGTTTGTGTGCTTTGCAAGATGCTGGAAGTTTACAGCCTGGGTGCAACATTTGCACCTTTCTCCCTTGTGAGCCTACGGGATTTTCAGCGCTCCAACCGAATGCTTTCCAAACGAAGAACGCAACCGAGCCGTTTGAGTAAAGCGAGTAACCTCGGAGTAAATTCAGCTTTGTGGGACAGTTTTGTATTCAACACCGTAAGTTTATTTCCGTGGCAAAAGCTTAAATGCCGTTTCCTTGGGACGCACATATTACCCATAAACATACCCTACGTAGAAAGCCAGACATTATATAGGAAGGGGTTTGGGTTGAAATTCACCCCCGCGTTCACGTTACAGAGCTACGTACAGAGCTTTGTATTGTTTTTAGCGTGCGTTTCCTCCTGCTGGCGCGCGCAGACTGGCGGCTCGAAAATAGCACCCAGCTAAAAACGGGTTGGGAGCCGGCAAAAGTTAAAAACAACGCGCAGATAATGAGCAGACTGCGGATCGCCCAGGGTTAATAAAGTGTAGCCAAAACATAACGTACAGTAATAGCTTTGTGTTCTGCTTTCGGCCCGGACTCTGCAAACCAACCACCGGGCACTTAGGGAAGGCTCTTAGACCTACTGGATGAAAAAGACGAAGACGGTACTGGATTTTTCCTAGCGGACGTCGCATAAAACTTAAAAATAGCATCCATCTATGTTTGGGTCTCGCGTAGCCCCTGATTTACACACTGCACAAGACCAAAAGTTTCCCAATTGAAGCGTTGAGTACAATTAAGCTGCTCAACTGGTCATTTATATCTATTGTTTCTCATTCGCTGGTCCAGCAGCCAAAAATATTCAGCCACGAGCGTCCTGAGAGCGCTGGTGTTTATGAATATTTAGAGGATGACCACTTTAGAGGACGAGCAACTTCCTCTGGCTTTAAATCTACGAGAGGGAGAAACAGGATCGATGTGTCTCACAGAGAGCACTGCTGTGTCTGGTCTAATCATACCAGTACGACACACTGATCATCGATCACGTCGGCGTCGCTGCGCTGAACGATCCACCAAAGGCAGAGGACCATTTGAAGGCACAGTCAAGGGAACTAAAAGAGTGCCGTCTGTAACAGAATGACAAAAGCACCTTATAAAAAGGCCGTACGTGTCGAAGCGGTCGTAACCAAGAGATCGCCGAGTGATTCCACAGGGGGGTTATATGCGACCACTACACCATGATTTTGGATTCCGCAGGGGGTTCCACAGAGCGCTGCCTGTAACTTGCCAGTCTGGCTGCAAAGGCAAACCGCGGCGACGGGTAAAAGTGAGCAAGCATCATCCGCGTATCACACCCTAACCACAGCTCCTCTTCTAAACAGACCCGTTTTTAGACCCGTTTACATAGGCAATATATTTTGACAGTCACAAACGGTGACTTTTGGCAGGTTGACGGCTGCTTCGCGTCTCCATCAGATCAAATTGTGAGCAGCTCTGCTCCTGGGGAAAAGTTTGTGCATGTGTGGTGTGAGGTGATTTAGGAATGCTCCTTTTTTTTTTTTTTGCATTTGCCAGAACCAGAGTGAGAAAACGACATCAAAGGGAAGCTGCCACTATAGGATTTTCGGCTTAAGCAAACATAACAGAGGGAAAAACTGTCATCACGAAGCCGTCTCCCCCTCCACCCCCCCCCCACCCCCCTCTCTTAAAAGGCCGTTTGGGATCAGCGTCAGAACAACAAGCACAACCCTTCGAGCCGTCAGCCAAGTTTCCTTTCAGCGCTGAGGTTTTTAGGTGGGATAATAAAAGCGACTAGCTATCATCTGCCATTTAGTTAAGTGCCGAGGAGACATGCCAGCTGACACACCTTGACGAGTATCCAGAGGAAACCGTGCTGGAGGATTTGAACTTGAACGGTTTGAACAAAAGAAATGACTTTCTTGTGCCTACCTCCTTATCTGGTTTCAAAACTGGCACTGGCTCACGGGCAAGGGCACTGCTTTTTCCAAGGCTTGATTTTGAGGGAATCTGCAGAGAGAGCGGGAAAGATAAACGAGTGGAGATTTGTGCAAACGATCAAAGTCACGTCTCCTCCTGGCCTTCTTTTCCCTTCCGGTACGAAGCTCTGGCACTTACCGGAGACAGAGGAATAGGGTTCTCGTGCAAATACCTGGGGTTTTCAATCTGCGAAGATAAAACAATACAACAAGGCCTTAGCTTCTCCTCCTTTCTTGGCAAGACGCCTCCGCACTTCCCCTCCCGCTCCGACCTCCATTTATTTATCATAAACATTGTGGGCCGACTTCAAAGGACGCCACTTAAACACACACTCTTCCCTAAACTCCGCTTGTTTACACAGAAGAATACCACGGGTCATTTCAAGGCATTGTGTGCGGCCAGCCCGTTTCCGTTTCTTTTTTAGACTGTATTTTCTTCTTCTCTCCCCCCTCCCTCCGAATTCTGGCTTGTGTCAGCCGTGCCCACATAAACACGCTCACACAAACAGAACGGCGCGCAGCCCAGCATCGTGGCCGCTTTGATTACACGACGGGGAAAGAGGACTTGGACGGAAGGAGGTGGAATGACTTTTTCGAAAGTCGTCCAAACACTTCTCAGAGAGGAGACGGAAAAGACAGCGAGGAGGAAAAGCAACCTCTTTGCGGTGGCACCGGCACAAAGGAAGACAGAGAGGAAGGAATACTTCAAAAAGCTCGCAGATGCTTTCTTACATCAGAAGAAAATAGATCTCGGAGAAAACGCTTTATTTATTAGCTTCCTTTCACATCGATATCGGCATCAGTGGCCAGCTCAGCATATAATCTATACACAAGGTTATCTCAAAACTATATATATATATATATAAATAATCATATGCACTGCGGGATGAAACCCAGGGTAATAGAGGGACAGGACAACACAGAAAGCGTCCAGGCTGCTCCACCCTGTGACTGAACCTAAGACCTTCCCAGCGGTGCCGCCCACAGTAATTAATAGGGTACAAAGGGTTTGTTTTATGTTTAAAAAAAAAAAAGAAAAAACAAAAAAACATATCACACACTTTCATGAAAAAGAGTTTTGGGGGTTTGCTATAACCAAACAAAACCAAAAGTGGCCAAAAACAACCCCGGCCTTAAAGCGTTCCTTTTTTTTTTTTTCTTACCAGTAAGCAACCTGATGGAATACATATTTATTAGACATTCTAGTAAGTTCTTCACTTTGTGCCCTACTATTATTGGATAGTAGGTTAGAGGAGTAAACCACCCCCATGGGTCCCAACCTGGGGACCGCCACGGGGTGCCCAACATTACAGGAGGACTTTGTGTGCTCTGAGGCTCTGTGCATTTGTCCGAATACAATTGGTACGTGGCAAACGAAAAACAAATAACACACTCACTGGGAAAGATCTGAATGTTATAAAATTAAATATAGATTTTTTTTCTCTTATAGTTATGTTACAAACACACACAGTTGTGGATTAATGACGTATTGCACTCATCAGGAAGCATTATTGCCATTGTTATTCTTATTTTGCTCGCCTACATGGTGCCCCACCATGACCGGTCGCAGAGAAGCACAAGTTGAAAACCGCTAGCGCAGGAGGGCACTTTCACTCCGTTATTCCTCTCCCCCCGACCCCCGACCCCCGACCCCGAGTGCTGCCACATTAACAACTGACATAAACCCCACGGCTCCGTAACCGAACTGCTTGTGGACCTGGAGACCTGGAGCGGAGACGCGTGATCGTGAGTGAGGTTCTGAACATCGTTTGAAGCCTGCATCATCATCTAATCGACATGTGGCAGGTCCGTTAGAGCCGCTGTGACCTGACAATGGACCTCATACCATCACGTACGCCTCGAGCATGTTCGACGCCTCCATATCACATCAAACAAAGCCCACGAAACAATACGGCTGCGGAGAGAGAGAGAGACAAAGGGACACAGAGAAGGAATGGACGGGGTTCGTCATTCATCCCGGTGTTAGAGAGCTCTGTCACGACACGCCTCCTAAACTTACACTAAACTAAGCACTGCATCGCCGAGCTGATAAAACGGAGGAATTAAATAAAGAAGTACGTCCAGGCTTGTCTGACACTTAGGTGAGACAGCTCGAGGGCAGAGGTTCAGACAATAAAGCCACCACGGTGCAGACTTAACCTGACTGATCTATCAGGGTCTGTAGACCGAAACAGGGCAATCGTGTGCAGCAGAAAACGCCGTACTATGCCCAATCGGTAAAGGAGCTGCAATGTTTGCATTCAGCATCTGACAAGAAAAAAAAAAGTCGGTGTGTCGACATTTAAAGGCGTCTTCAAAACTAGCAACGGGGATTACATGAGATCCCAGAACTAATTGAATACAAAGCTACTTTCACACCAAACGGTTTTAGGGACTAATTTCGGATCAACTACACCCTTGAACGACGTATATTCCGTGGCTTTTTTTTTTTTTTTTTTTTGGCTTGCCGCACAAACTTAGCTTTGAAATCCTACGTTTACATTGACTTCATTTAGCAGACGCCCTTATCCGGAGCGACTTACAATTCATACAGTCTTACAGTCCAAGCCCTTGTGGATTAAGGGCCTCGCTCAGGGACCCAACTCTGATTTGAACCCTGGTCCTTCTGGTCCAAAGTCCAGTACCTTAACCACTAGGCCACCCCGGTCCCTCATAAAACGCGTTCCATTTGTCCGTGTTTGTTTTTGTTTTTTCTCCCATCCTAAGCACAAAGACCTGTTATTTACACGGTTACCGGTGCACAAAATACGTTTAAAAATGGCAGCCCTCAACCACACCTCTTGCACCTGGACCAGTCACTATACCCTCATTTTTTAAATGGACTATCAAAAAGCTCCCCGTGACTTCGCCTTCTCGTCGGCAGAAACCGCGCTGTTGTGCAGCTTCGAACCCAAACGTGCTAATCGCTCTAGAAATATTTCGTGTTCATAAAAAAAAAAAAAAAAAAAAGAAACAAACAAAGAAAAGACTACGCACGCTCTTGTGTTATTAACCGGAACACCTGACATTTCGGAGAAACCCGGAGGTGCATGTTCCTTTTCAAGCCTGAACCGTAACAGATTCGTTGACACGTTCAATAACCACATGAAAAGCACGTTTGTTTGGGGGTGAAACACTGAGGCACCATGTCTATGTCTGTTGTGATTAGGATAAAGAACAGATCGCCTTTCGCGGGTAAATCCAAGCAAGATGGGTACGCGATGTTCTTTATTGTAGCTGTACGTAACTTTGCAGAAGTGCCAGGGGAACAGTGGAGACGTCACAACACTGAGGTTTACCCGATATTAAGGAAAGACTCCAGAATCGGAGTATTTGCATGCAGACAGGTTTATATACGACTTCATATACTACTTAGATATACAAAGAAATAATCATTTCTGATAATCATGCTGACTGTTTGCTGGGTTTGCCCACTTTCAAAGATATAAAAAAGGCTATCATTTTATGGGTGGGTTTATTTTAGCAATGAGAGACAAAACATCGAAAAGAAAATCCAGAAAATGACAGCGGATGAAATATATAAGCGTGTTGGGCCGTTCATAAAAAGGTAAGGAAATTGCCATTTTCCATCATTTCACAGCCGCGCATGCACTAGCCGTCAAAAAGAACTACTCAAAGGCGTGCATGTCATATGGTGTCTCAGTGGTAAGGGTTAAAAACCCCGGCTTCACCAAGGTGCCACTGCTGGGCCCTTAAGCAAGGCTGGTAACCCTCTCTGCTTCAGGGATTAAGAAAATAAAATCGAATACAACTCGCTCAGGTGGGTTAGGAAAAGACGAAAATGTCACTGTAGTTTGGCGTTTGGAACCAACGAGACAAACGACGGCCTTTCTGCCTACACTCGTTAGTGATTTTCATCGTCACCGTATTTACGCAGTTCAAGAGGGTCCTGATAAATATAAAGAATTAAATCAATAATTATTGCTGAACTTGGTTTCTGGTCATTTTAAAAAGAGGACAAAGTAGTAAACAGCTAGGACATTTACCCAGAAAACTGTAGGACGTATGTGTGTGTGTGTGTGTGTCTGTGTGTGTGTTGCTAGAGAAGCAGGATGGGAGATTTACATTTTACAGCATTTGCCAGACTAACATGTTACACAATCTTACACAATCGTACACAATCTTAAGGTCCTTACTCGAGGAAAAAAAAAAGTATAACACTAAAAATTCAATTCAGTCAGGAAAAGGAAGGAACGTCGAATGTAAAGTTCTGGTACAGGCCGGTAAGAGCCAGTTGTTTATCGGCAACGATTAAAAAGCAGTATAAGACTTTACAGTGCCTTTCGGGTCACAGAGACCCCAGCTGGACTCAGAAGGACCGGCGTTTTTACAAGTTTGGCATGGCCAAAGTGTTGCGTCAGACCCTTGCGAAGAAAAAGTGTGAGAGAGAAAGAAAGAAAGAAAGAGAACAAAGACCTCTAAGTGAGGATTGAGTCCTGGAGAGCTTTAAGCACTTTCATCTGCCAAACTCTGAAAGCTGATATCTTAAGTAATTATACCCAAACCAAATCCACTGAATTCAAGCTTCTGTGAAAACACACACACACACACACACACACACACACACACACACACACACACACCAGTAGAAAATGAGAAAAAAAAGAGACCCCAGAAAGTGCGATGACGATTTAAAACTACATAAACAAGGTGATGACTTTTAAGAAGGCCGTTCTGCTTTTTATTTAGCCTATACCTCGTTATCTGAAGACCTGTAGGCCACTGACCACGTCTTTCCACCGGCAGGCGGCACTGAGAATGGATTCAGGCGAAAGGACGGAAAGCATCTCATGGCCGCTACTGGAGCATCGTGATAAGTTCTTCACCCGGCCTTTCCTTACTCGGAAACGTTCAGCTGTTTATATAATGTTGCATCAGCTTCAACGTCAACAAAGCACAATGCCAAGCATCAGATGGGGTGATGTAAAGCGCACCACCAGTGGACTCTGGAGCATTCCCATGGAGAATGTTGCTACGTGTACCGTAAAGACGGAGAGAAATCTTGCTGCTTCAAACGCCAAGACAAGACGGCTCCAACTTTTGTGGGGACAAATAAGTCAGGACGTCTTATCCAACATCGATCTGACCTTACAAACGCTCGTCTGGACACAGTCCAAAATCCAAAAGCCTTCCCAGAACAGTAACATATGAATGCCTAAGAATTTAGAGCAAGAGGCCAGGAAAAGCTTCTGATGTAGGCGTCCCAATAGTTTTGTCCATATAGTGTATACCGTATATTCAAATAAAAATGCCGAAAATCAACCGTATGTAGAGTTAAAGGGTTAAAGATTTTGCACCATGAACAATATACCGTCTTATGGAATTTTTTGTTCGAGTCAAGTCAGGTCAAATTCATTTCTATAGCGCTTTTTATAACGGAGCATTGTCTCAAAGCAGCTTTATAATATTATATTATCTTAAAAAGCAAGCCTAGTGGCAAGGAAAAACTCCCTGAAAGTAGAAGGAAGAAACCTTGGGAGGAACCAAGACTCAAACAGACCCGCCCTCCATGGGTGGCCTAGATGTTAACTGAATAATTACGTCGTAGTAATAATAATAAATGAATAAAATCAGTGCTCTGCTGCATTTGAGGCCAAAGTCTTTGTTTGGAGAAGAGAGTAACCATCCGCCTACTACTTCTGCTGCATCTGCGGTGAGCTGACGCTCAAATCCCAACAACTTTTTCACACCCCTCATTAAAAAAAGGTTACGAGAATTACTTTGGTTGCAAAGTGGGCGACCGGGATAAAAGTTGGGTCCCCATATTTGTTCTGCCGCACACGACAGGCAGAAAAAGTTCACACCACGCGCCTTCTATTATTCGGTGGTTCGGGGGTGATCACGTTTTGCAGTGTAAATGGAACGACGTCGAAATGCAAACACGATCTTAAACGTCCCAATTTACCGTCTGGCACAGAATGAGCAAGTCTCGACGCTGAAAAAGTAATCCAAGCCGTAGCTAATATGCAATTTAGGAGTCTATAAGCGTTTTAGGTGCCTTACTTATAAAAATTTATGTCATTTACAAAACGGGCCTTAAAAAAAAGATTGAAAAAAGACAGGTTAGCTTATTTTAGCTAGTGAGACAAGATACAGTAATCTTCATTTTGTTCTCATATTTAAAAAAAAGGGTTAAGTGGATAATGCAGCCGAGCTAGACAATTCCTTAGGACTTCCAGAGCGAGTAAAATTTCCAAGCAAAACTTGGTGCCGAGCTTAAATTTTATGAACTTTGAGACACGAGTAACAAATCCCCGACCGGCTGCTCTACTACTTTGGCCACCGTGACCTGAACGGGTACCGTTCGCATTGTGAATTATATAATGAATTTGGTTTTATAATTTGAATTATTATTACTGTTTGTTTTTTTTCTACTACTAATTTAAATTTTATTAATAATTTGTTATTTTTTTTAAACAAATTTTCCTATAATTTAATATACATTTAGTATTTGTTTAATTAACATCTAGGCCGGGTCCCCTGTTGAGTCTTGGTTCCTCCCGAGGTTTCTTCCTACCATTTTGGGGAGTTTTTCCTTGCCACTGTCGCCCTGGGATTGACCTTTTAGATAATTGTATTACTGTAAAGCTGCTTTGAGACGATGCTACGCTGTAAAAAGCTCTATAGAAACCTTAACCTTAAAAACGCAGCGTTTGGGAATTAAATCCGTCTGTGGATTATGAGCGCAGGGTGACGCAGGGACAAATTTCCTTCAGTCGCACATCGGCGTGATGAATTTGAGAGTGCGCAAATGAAATATGTTGTCGTTACAGGAGAAAATTCACTCGGAGGCCGATAATTAGAGAGCTCAAAACGTCTAGAGAGGATGGTTAGCGGGGAAAACAGACTGTAAACGCAAGAGCACGGCGCGGAGTAAAAATATCACATTACCCCGAGGTTCCAACTGCTGAGGCGAGCTTCTAAATCAGTGTCATCAAAGGAGATGGGCTGTCTTCTGAGATGATCATCCTGAAGAAGAGTTGGGGAAACAGAAAAGGAAACGCAGAGCTAGACGGAGAACAATATTCCACACTTTTAGGAGCACTGACACGCACTTGGTTCACTGGCCATGTCTTTACTTTGCCTAAGGAAATCTGGGATGCTTCTCCGAAATGGAGTCCAAATTGACCTAATGAGTCCCCTGTTGAATTATGGATTACCCTGTTCTCAGAGGCGCCTGCGAATGCGTCCTGCATTCGGATAAAGCTGCTAGCTTGCGATCTCTAGATCAGTCATTTGACATGGGTAGACGGGCGTGTGGTTTGTCGGCGCCGACGTGCTACGCCGCATGCCTTTCTAGAAGGTACCGATTAGGCGCCGGCCCACCTTGATACCGTTGAGGATTGGAAGGTGTGCCAACGGAAAGAGCCTGGTGTCCGGGGAGTGCTCATGGAGATGGGTTTTAAAACGCAACGTTAACTGTAAATGGACGCTCCACGGAGGAGGTTTGAAAAAATTCAAACCTGGTTGGCCTCCATAAAGAAGCTCAAAACGTACCATGGAAACGGTTGGGACCCACGAGTAGTTGGGCGTGCACTCTGGAGCTCCAGCTCCCGTTCAGTTTCTAGGAAGGACTGAGCTGAGGAGACGGGGGTCCCGTAGGAGCAGGAGTATAGCTGGACTCTCTGGAGACGTTAGCCGAACAGAGCACTCTGAACAAGCTTGTCTTTAGCATGGTCAACCCATCAGCAGCGAAGAAACCGGAGAAGTACGTTCAGTGGACGACTGACGAATGCCAGAAGATCAAGTATTTGACATGGCCTTGACAGTCCACTGACCTAACCCCTTTAAACAGTTTTGGGTGAGTTGAATGGGCGGCAAGAGAGGACCGGTGACTACACATTCTGTTTAATTCTGTTTTAATGTATTTCCTAAATAAAGCTGGTGATGGGAGGGTGCAAAAAGTGCTAAATGCAGTAACGATTTAATAAATAACGAATGTGCATCAGCAGGGTTGCATGTTTTTCACATTTCCCTTTACTCCAAAACGCATTCAGTCATCGTTACCGTCAGCGTTTCCGAGTTCAGGAGAGAAGTGGTACGGTAAATACAAACTGCACTGACCCGTGTTAAGCAAGTTTGAAAAAAAAAAACAGCACTCACCACCCAGTCCTCCGTGGCAGTGTGTTTGATCGGACTAGAGGACAAAGGTCTGGATAGGGATTTGTGATTGAACAACTTCCTCCTGCAAAAGCAATAAAACATTACGTTTATTTACCTTAACACATTGCGCAATATCACTAAAATATGCCTATATGGCAACGACATTGATTATGCCTTTTTTACGAGTTGTTCTCGGGGGCAAACCAATTTTAAGTCGAGTCAAGTCAAATTTATTTCTGTAGCGCTTTTTATAACGGAGCATCGCCTCTAAGCAGCTTTATAATCTTACATGGTCTTAAAAGGCCAATCCCAAACCGAGCCTAGGGCGACAGCGGCAAGGAAAATCCCTGAATGCAGAAGGAAGAAACCTTGGGAGGAACCACGACTCAAAAAGGGACCCGCCCTCCATGGGTGGCCCGGATGTTAACTGAATATTTACGTTGTAGTAATAGTCAAAATAAGTGAAGTAATATACTTTAAATAAGTAATAAAAATCTAAATGAATAACGAGATAGATTTTACGATCAGTCCTCAGCGGTAAGATATTGGAGGCACATCGTCTCCTAATAACTAAATGATGGAGGGAGTTCCTGCACTCTGGCGGGACTGGGTTCTGTTGATGAAGACCAATTTTACTGCACAATGTCATTTTAATCGCATAAAAGGAACAAAGATCTGGCTTTTAACCGTTCTGAGTAGAGAAAATACGACTTCCGAGTTCAAGATTAGCCTGGTGCAGGAGCAATCTGGAGTTGAACAATGCTCCGGCATGATGGAGACAAGACAGGAAGATGTAACTTTAGGAAAACATCAGGAAAAAAACAAGCCCCGCCCACATACTGTCCTCAGAAAAGTACAGTACGAGTACAGGAGTGATAACCAAGTGGCTCAGCGAACAGAACATTTAAACTGTGTTTACATGGGCAGGAAAATACTACTGAGAACCTGCGGTCAATCCTCAAAAAGAGGGTGGGCAAAAACCCCAGAGACCTGAGATCAACTCCAAACACTGATTAGGCAAGAATGGGTTGCCATCAATCGAGATTTTGCCCAGAAGCTGATATTCAGTGTTAAAGCGGAAGGCCCAACACTAACCATAACGAAATATATCCTGATTGGTGTGAGCAGTCTACTAATCTATTAATTACTAAAAACTTAGAGCGTTTACCAAGCGTAATGCTTATAATTGTACTGTTTTAAAATCACAGCGGTATAACCAATTACTGGCACATGCCTGCCCTCAAGCCGACAGGCAGACATCTTTTAGAAATCCACCTGTACATTTTGCATACAGATGCCAAACGCCTCCATCTATTGTCTTTGACGTTGCTCTTTCAAGCTGCTATTATTTTCATAGAAGATCACGTGAGCGTATTTTACAGAGCATTCTGCAGCTGGACCATCCTGCTTTTAGGTTTAGCCTGAAAACAATCAGGTAATGCAACGTCAACACGGAGAGCGCCTGTCTTACAACTCCTGGTGAAAAACACAGAATGGGCGATGCTTTTTAACTCCGTCATAAATAAACAAATTACAGATATGACAGCAATTTTTTTTTTAGAACTTAAACATAATGGATTCATGAATTGCACTGTGAAATCAAACATCCCCTCATTTTCGTGAGCAAAGATAAAGGAAAGAAAACATGGCCACGAGAGGGCTGTCAGTCGTACGAACGGAAAGGATTATAATACTAGCTCGAGAAGGAAATCCAACACAGTGTGGAAAAAACACGTTTGTTTGCTTACTTGCTGGACTGTAAACTATTCTAACCATCTCAATTATTCTTTACCATAACATCCGAACTGCTAAACGTCAGGTGCTTACAATCACAAGTTGATTGTCAACACCAGTTATAAATAGAATTAAATAAATAGCTATCTATATCTATATATATATATATATAATCGTTGCAAGCATTTCTTTCTGGGATATTTTACTCTTAATAAAAAAATAATGCAGATGAGCACAGGACTGAGACCCGATTGGGCACCGGTCCAAGACACAGTGGGTTCTGGCCTTGCGCTCGTAGGACACCCTGAAGCCTCTGGCAAGGTGCAGGTCCGATAAAGGGCGCATGTCTGAGACCTGATTGATTCTGGTCGGCTTTGATCTTTCTTGGATCTTCCTGCTAGAATGGGGCCCTATAAAATAAATGGGGTTATTTTGGAAGAGTGATAAAAAAAGTGAACGGACTGTAACTTAAAATGCCCGGTGACATCATACCCCGGTCCAGGCTGTCCGGTTATCATGCGTGTAGCTCGAAAATTGACCGAGTTACGGCTGTGTGAAGTTTGCCATAATGTTAAGTCAATGGGACATTTTTTTTACAGAAAAAAAGATCGTAGCGGGCGAACTAAACAATATTTTTCTTGGCTGTGAACAAAGGCGCTTCTCTCCAACATGCCGGACGTTTTGGCGTTTGTCCCGTGTCGATATGTCGAAAGCTGTGGGAGGAGATACTGACCGACAATCAGGTGGAATAATAATAATAGATATTAATAGATAATAACAATAATAATATAATCGGATAACAATATATGTGTTGCACATAATTCCATGCTCATCTATTATGCTATTACTTTTCCTGGTATCTGGTATTTCCATGGTATTTCTGTGGTATCGTTTCAGTTTCAGTTTCAGGTTTCGATTCTTAAGAATCAAGTCCTAATATAGTTTTTCATATAGTCACAGCTCTTCTGCTCAGCAAAAATGTTGGAGCAAACGCAAATGTAATTCACTCACACCGGTCAGCACTCCACGGCGATACAGAGTCAGAGGATGGAATTGAACAGGGGGCGCCGAACCTCCCCATAGAATAATTAGTGAGATTAGCGTTTTGGTGAGGGCAGCACCATTTAAAAAGCCGTCTGTAACGTTTAGGCTGTACGTAGAAGAGCAGCGCACAGTGATTTTGACCCATGCCGAAGCCGACTGAAGCAGAACGTGAATGATCATAATGCTGGTTTGTTTGCGTCCGCGAGAAGTTGATATAAAATTGTTAACTGGCGATTCATTTGTTTGGATCACTTGAAGCTGGACTGAGATTTAGTCGTTTCTGTCCTGCTGGAATAGCAAAGGCTCAGTCATGTGTGCTGTGTGTGATGATTTGGACGCCTTGTAAATTTACAACATTTAAAAAAAAAAAAAAAAAAAAAAACTGGCTACGTTAAACTGCGGCCGTGCTTCTCGAGTCCAGACTTGAACTCGTTCGAATCTTGATCTCTTGGGATTGAATCTTGGGATTGGAGACATGCTGCATTTTGACTTTTGTTTATGTTCGCATTTATTTATTTATTCATTCTTGGCATTGGCATAAAAAGAAAACAGCTGTACTGAAGGGCACACAGAATTTAAGGGGGCACATCTGACAATCAGTTGCAGAAGTTCAACTGGGCATAAAAATAAGCCTCTTAAACGGCATGCTGGTTAAGGGATTTAAGCTGAAGAACAAATTATGACAAAGGAATTTTCATTAATTGCCATTATTTAATTAATTAATTAATTAATTAATTAATTAATTAATATATATAGATATACACACACATTCATTATCTTCTGTTTAATTCACACGGGGTTGGCCTGCAAGGGCAGAAACAACCACAGACGGGGCGCTGATCCACAGTAGGTCAAACACTAAGGGCCACTTTATAGACACCAATTAACCTAGCACGCATGTCTTTGGACTGTTTGAGGAAACCGGAGTACCCGGAGTAGGCCTTCTTGCTGCCCCTCCTTCATACATATACATATATATACTGTTCAACAATCCATGACAAATTGGAACTTTTACCACTGCTAATTCTGATCACAAATCAGCAACACACGCTAGCACTAATAACGTACTGTATATTAGATGAGCGTGGGATTTGAGCCAGGGGTGCTGACGACGCATTCGTTTTGTTTCAACGCCGTTTCATTCCTAGCAGATCAAAAGCAAACAAGCGGACTTGCGGCGCGCTTTACAAATCTGCGACCAATACAAAGCGTAATTGGCAGAAAACACAAACTGATTTGAAGTTGAACTACGCATCGCAACTATACATGGGGGTTTGTGGATTTTCCTAAGACGAATTTTGTCCTGAGTTACAAACAACCAAATCTAAACAAAGCTGCAAATGCCTTTTCGTTTTGTTTTTTTGTTTTTTTTAACAAACAAAGGAAGCGAAACCCGTTAAACGCAACGGATCGGCGGTTCCGGCTGACCTCAGGACTGGCCTATGTCATCAGTAAACTAAACACACTTCTAAACACTAATTTATTTAGAGTAAGCAGCAGTAACAGTAACAGGATGTGACTTCATTCCAGGAGATTAAACACATCAAACTCAACCCTTTAAAACCCAAACACAGCCTTCCTAAGCTTTATTACAGATCAGGAACGCTCTGATTCCTCTACTAACTTGTAGCCTTAGCTTACAGGGGTATCATCTTCTGCTGCTGCTGTACCCCACCTGCTTCAGGGTTCGACACGTTGTGCCTTCAGAGATGCTATTCTTCTCCGACCTCTTGCGTCGACGAGGTACTTTCGCCCCCCCGGGGGAATTTCCGCTCACTGGACAACTTTCTCTTTTTCTGACCGTTCTCTGCGAACCCTAGAGATGGCAGATCAGCGGATCTCACTCTCTGTCTGACGCCTGGTTTGGACAAGAGCATCCCGACTACGTCTGCATGCCCACGAACTGAGCTCCTGCCATACGATTGGCTTATTGGATATTTCCGTTAACAGCCAGCGTAACTAAAACTCTTGAGCAGATACGACCCGCGGTCGGTCATTAGGGTTTTGGACTTGTATCTAACACCCATCGGCTGTATTATATTAACTTTTTTTTTATTTACTTATTCTATTTTACTTGTATAAATGATGACCTAGCCAAATAGGACGCTTTTTAGACGAGCAGACTCTCAATCCCTCTCGATACAGCAATCATTTAACAGAACGTCACGAATATTATACTGCCGCACCTATTGCTTTTCTGTCGTTCTTACCTTACGTTTTCACGCACCGATAGGCTAACATTGGTTATGATGAGATTTCAAACACTGTAGTCGAGTAAAACGTAAGAGACTTGACCCTAAAACGACGTGGACTTCGAATTTAAGAAAAGACGCGCAAAGCAGAAATACTTCTGTCAAGTAATGACGCGCGAAAAAAAAACTGCTGGACTACAATAGTAGTGGACGATGGGCGCGGAAACAAGGATGTGAACCCAGCGGCGACCGGTGAGGGTACGCAGTCACAGACTGTGTGTTTTTTAAAAAAGAAAAAAAGAAACCGTGACTGCTGGGAAGCTGGTATTTTGTAAATCGAATAAAGAATTGCTGTTATTAAAATGCAATCAGCTAAGCATCTGGGCTGCATCACACCACCCAGACGCTGATTGTTTTCTTGTCTGTCCGTGCTTATCCCTTGTGCAATTCGAACCTTGCGCAACTTTTTCAGTTTGATTACGGCATCGGAACAAGGAGAGGGCGCCGTCGCTGGTTTCTATTTTATTTATCTTTTTTATTAGCCCGCCCGTTACATGAGATTATTTGTCTTTCATGTCTAGCTCTGTGCAAATTATCAATGCCGAGTGTTTGGCTACGGATGAAAAGGAGATGGGGTGGGGGATGAGATCACACGAAACGTGCACAAAAGGAAAGCGAGAATACCCTCCTTACTGGCATTTACATAGAATGACAGCACAATAAAGACAGAGAGGTCTGTTTAATCTTAGCAGAGCCGTCCGCACTTTTGAGGCAGCAGATAAGGGCGGCCCATTGTGATTGGTGGCCGGCCGTTAACAGGTGGACGGGCGTAAATGAATCAGATCAAAGCGCTCGGAGTGGCAGCGTGCCACTGATTAAAGCCTCCTGACCTCCAGGTGCCGAGATCGGGCCTAAACTGCTTCTCCGAGTTTTCCGAGAGTTAACCGCGCGTACTCCCCTCTCTCCCCAGGGCATTTAAGTCGTTCGCCCTTTCAAAGGAGTCCAGCACCTGGAGGCGAGGCCAGCGCGGACACGGCCCTTCAGAAGCCTAAATCGCATCTGAAGTCCGTTAAGGCTGCCAACGGTTAGCATCTGGTTAAGGGTTTCATGCACCCAGAAGCAGGTGGCCAAAATGGGGGGTGCCTACAAAGGAGGCCGTCTGCTCTAATTTGACAACCGGACACATCTGTCATACATTCCTGGTCAGCCGTTAATTTTAAACGATCGGATCCAATGGAGACCTAAAGCAAGGAGCCGTATCAGACCCGGTAGATCCTGCCGATCTATTCAGGGTGCTGAACGCCAGCATGGTACATAACCAAAAGTATTTGTACACCTGCAAATGAGTGGGCTTCAGCCATATAGTTTACTTTTATAGCACCGAGGTGTAGCATAGCATATGATTTGCGTATGTATATTAATATGTAATAGCATTAAAATATTTATTTTGTCCCCATCAACGAACGCCAAAAGCTGCCTCTCTGTCTGGGATTGTGTGTTCCACCATCGAATGCAATAACATTTTTAAACACACTCACAGATACATACCCATACTCTCGATGAGAATCCTTACGGTTTCGTTCAATCGCCCGGGCTAAAGACCAACGAGATGCCGTTATGAAATGTTACGCTTAAAAAACGTATGCAGGTTTGTTTTTTTTTAAATATCGAATCTAAAATCAACAATCATGAGAAAATCAACTCGGAAACCTAAAGCTGTGAATCAGAACAGACTGACGTTATAGACGTTTAATGTATTTGCGTTACGTTTGCGTTAATTAAGCAGGCACGCTTATCCAGAGCCACTTACAATTCTAACAGTCCAAGCACTTGTGGGCTCAGGGCCTTGCTCAAGGACCCAACCGTTTGGGAGGGGGTGGGATTTGAAACCTGGAAGCTCTGGTCCCTTACGGCTAGGCTCCCACAGGCGACCAGGTCCGCAGCGATGTAATTATTATGCATCAAATGAATCCACCCATTTTAACAAACACTTTTCTGAAGGCATCGAAACATAATCTGGACGTCATTATTGAAAATATCAAGACTGCTTTTTTTTCTAATTCAAAGTAAATGCGTTACTAGTAGACGTTCTTCGATGCCGAGCCAAGAGGGACTGCCAAATAAGCTGATACCTTGCCAAAAAACGTTGGAGGCTGCACCTTTCTCAAGTGTCAATAAAAAAACCACTACTGACAAAGTGAAACCGTGCCGCCTTTCCAAGCCACATTAGCGATTCGCGTCAAAACTTAGTATGATACATCTGGCGTAGCATGCGTTTCTAAAGTGTGAACGGTTTTGGAATTCTGCAGTTCAGCGTGCCTGTACGTGCGTTTATCGCATACGCATTATTAAGCATACACCATCTGGACAAAAGTATCGGGACACCTGCACATTACACCTACAGGATCTCCCGTTCTAAATCCATAGGCACTGATACAGAGTTGGTCTCCCCTACTGAAGAACACACCCAATCCAAATAGAATATATATGAAAATAATTATTTGTTAGGTCACACTGGGACAGTGGCACACGTAAAACTTTATCTTAAAGTAAAAAAAGAATAACGAAATTTGCTAAAGACCCCTGGTTCCAGTTTAGCATGAACAGGTTTGCAGGGTTTCCGAGGGTCCGAGCACCCAACTATTAATATAAATCAGCATTTTTACAATGATAAATAAACAGTGTGTGTAAATGCAGCGTCTTACGCCGATTTTTATTTTACTCTCGGCTCAACATCATTTCGTGGGTTAATAAATAGTATGTGAAAAGTATTAAATAGCAGGAATGAGTGTTTCAGGCCTGAAATGCGAGAATGGATTGACAAATGAAAGCAAAACGTTAAACGTCTCAGGTTCTCACGGACCGCAATGAAACCAAGTCAAAGTATGACAAACATTCTGTTTTTTTGTTTGTGTATTCATGGTTTTTTTTTGCATTTCTCATACCATCGAAACCTTATCGTTCCTAATCTAATTATCGAGTTTGAGGTTGTATTTACTAGATTATTTTTCCACAGAAGGAAAGTTGTTTAAAAAAAAGGACCTGTTTTAAAAGTTAAAGTCCTGTGTTGCTTACTAAAACGAGACCCTTAAGATGCAATGGCTTGGAATTTATTTTTATTTCATTGTGGACGTGTCCGGGCGTTCCTACATGACATCCAGCTGATGTCTCCTGTCCTGGTCATATTTCGAGCGGAGCTAAATTGAATATTTGTGATATTGTGATTCGAAGATAAAAGGGATATAAGGAATCCAGTTCGATGACTTCGAGGCCGTTATGCCCTCCAATTTAGGGTCATCAATTAAGCTGACACGCACGACTTTGGCCTGTGGGAGGAAACCGGAGTACCCGGAGTAAACCCGTGCAGACATGGGGAGGACATGCTGACTCCGCACAGAAACGGACAGACCATTGGCTGACCTTCCCCTAGCTGCAGCCTTTACCCTAAACAACTGAGCAAGAGTGGAGAGGAGAGCAAATTGCACCCCCTGGTGGATACAGACGGGCCTGTCTGCACAGAAAGTATGGATTTATGTCAGTAGCGACCAGATGTACCGGCACATCACTCTTACTTCATCTTGACCCGCTTTTACGCATCTACGTAACGTAAAGAAGACAGGAAAGTAAAAAAAATATATAAATGGTCTAAAAAAATATCTTAACGACGCTTTAGCTGACAGTATCGAGCCTGATTTCCAGGTAGGATCGTTTAATTCACCATGCAGAGAGCGTCAGCCTGGCAGTTTAATCGTTTGCTCGACCTCACTTTCATCGAGGCGGATGGATTGTGTGCAAAAAAAAAATAACTTCGTCAAAAACCGGTCGCCATCCGCCAGCCAACCACCGTGCAGAACATGAAGGTGACAAGCTTCAGGAGACAGCAGGTTTAAACCAGTAACGGTACCAGCATATCAACACAATAAGTGAACCGTAGCAGAATCGCCGTGTAAAAACAGTTCTAGTTATGTAGATTTCACAGACCGGTTAGTTGTTCTTTAAGAAGCCCCTCCTATTGTGCACTCATTACCTGAATGAATGACACCCGTTTAAACTCGTTACCTGTATAAAACACACCTGTCCACACACTGAATCAATCACACTCCAACTTCTCCACCATGCTCAAGACCAAAGAGCTGTCCAAGGACACCGGGGACATAATTGTAGACCTGCACAAGGCTGGGATGGGCTACAAGACAATAGGCAAGCAGCTTGGTGAGAAGAAAAATATTCGAAAACGGAAGAATCACAAAACGACTGTCAATCTTCCTCGGTCTGGGGCTCATACGAATCTCACCTCAAGGGGTAAGGATGATTCCGAGATGAGCCCAGAGCTATACGGGAGGACCCGGTCCATGGCCAGAAGAGAGCTGGGACCACAGTCTTTAAGACGGCCGTTAGGGCTCGCTCGGTCCCCCTGCTCAGCCCAGCAAATGCCCAGGTGTGCTCGAAGTCCAGCCAGGATTTCACGATCTTAAAGTGGCCTGGCCAGTCTCCAGACCTGAACCCATTAGAACGTCTTCGGAAGGAGCTGAACCTTAATGTTGCCCAGCGACAGCCCCAAAACCTGAAAGATCTGGTGAAGAGTGGGCCGAAATATCCCTGCTGTAGTGTGCGCACACTCGGTCGGGAACTGCAGGAAATGTCTGACCTCTGTAACTTCAAACAAGATTCTGTTTTCCAATAGTATCAAATCAAAAAAATATAACCATTACAGCCCTTGCCAATGGAAAAATTGAAAAAAGTAGTGTATCAAATGCTCATCTTTCCCGCTGTACAGTACCATAGTCTCTAGATACGGCCATTTATAATTATTTCTCAGTCTCTTTATTACTATACAACCAGAAAATAAGTATGCTATACTAACATAAAGCTCCTGTGGGCTATGGGGGAAAGTAGTAACATAGTGCAACCTCCCCTTACACTGGAGCAACAGCAGCATCTGGCAGCTTCATGAGGATGGCAATTCCAACCTTCGAGAGTGGACAGAAACTTGATCGGGAATGGTCTTTTTGGAATGCTGGCTGCCACGAAAGCTCTTTTTCGACAGTGAAACGGGGTGAAGAGGCTAAAACATACTAAAGATCAGTGGAGAAGAAGATTACGGAGCGACGAAACGGAGACCTAAATTTCTGGGTCCGATCGTTCACAATATATCACCTTTTGAAAGCTCAACAACCTAGAAGTAGCCCATATGGTTCAGCCTGTTAACAACAGTCGTCGTCTGCACACGAAACATACGCGAGCATTTGAGAGCTCAGTAAAGACGCAGCATCTCATCTGCACGCATTTCTCAGCGTGTGTTTGTGAGATTCAACTTAAGGCGATGTTAATACTGAGTTAATACTGCCCCCTTCTGAGGATCTTCCAGACCGCTGGTCAAAGCTGGAATTTACACAAGCGCTCCATTTAAGCTATTTCAGGATCGTCATCCAAACATCTAAAGAAATGTCTCTGACACTTTGTGACTAGCAATGCCAGCCTTAATTCCAGTGCTTTAGGAGCTTTAGCTAGGCTGACGGCAAGAGGCGGAGGAAAACATTTCGCGTTGCAAATCGCGCAAACAGGCCAGGAGTGACGTCAGTGTACTTATTACGGTTTATCCCAAACTAACCGCTTCATCCAGGCTCGTTCGGTAGCAAATAAGAGTACGAATCCAGTCTTAAAAAGAAATGACAAAATACACAGCAAATAAAAAAAAAGGCGCTCCCTCATCACCACCTCACTGACGGGGATGAAAAGCGGCCACATCACAAGAAAGCTGACAGACTCTGCCCTTTTCATCTAATCTAAACGAGGAAGGGGGGGGGGGACACATGAAAGAGCTTCTCCAGAAGGGCTCGGTCTGTGATCTAAACGCCTTTAATGATCATACCCAAATCAGACCATGGACTTCTTCTTCCGCAAGTCCACACGTTTGAAGTGAAAGAGTTCACATGTCTAGGAGGACGGTAAACAATGCACTCGGCTCTCGGTTTGATTCATACTATGTGTTGGGCCCGCGATTTGAAAGGAAAGACATTTTATCACGAAGGAAAGAAAAATGTATTTTTTTTTGCATGTAACAAAGCACAATATTAAGCTTTTAATGGATAAAGCAACAAATTACAGTGGAACCTCGGTTACCGAACGCCTTCGAGGAGCCTAATTGGCCTAATTTTGCTGCATTTATGACCACTCACCACATGGGGCGCTAAAAGGTTTAAAGGTGACTCTACGGTACCAGGTAAGGGGGAATGTAGTCGACGAGGAAGTCAACAGTATTTTGACCGTATTCCTGTTCGTATGAAGGCTGTTGGGGTTTGTTTATACAAGCGGAAGGTTTGAAAGTCTAAAATAATACACGATATCCACTATTGCTGCTGATGTAATAAATTGACTGATATATGCAAAGTTTTAAAAGTTATGGACTTTGTGATTCTGAACTCCCGTTCAATAGGAACGAGTCAAATGCTACAACCCACTCGTTCAGACATTTCGTTCTGTAGAACAGACTCGGATCCAAAACACGATACAATAATAAGGTCATTCCAAAGTGAAACTTGTTGGCTTTCAGGAACAATCAAAGAAATGAAGAGAAAACATTGTGGAAGTCGGTGAATGTTACATTTATTGACCAAGCACAGGGGAAAAAAATACGGAATCACTCAATTCTGAGGAAGAAAGTATGGAATCACTCAAATTGGAGGTAGAAAATAAGGCCACACCCAGTCAATTTCCTTTCCCTAAATGGACGCCTGCCTCAG